>JAXIVJ010012075.1:2500-35000 GCA_036785665.1 Chirona hameri | reverse complement strand
CACCCAGTATGCCGACGATACGCAAATTCTCGTTACCGGACATAAACGTGACATTGCCGATCTCATTCAGCGCATGGAGTCGACCCTGTGTACTTTGTTCCAGTGGTTCACCCAAAATCAAATGAAAGTCAACTCTAGCAAGACCCAACTGATCGTTTTTGGCACTCGTCAAATGCTCCAGGACCTCCCAAAAACTTCCATCTCTGTAAACGGTGTGACTGTAGAAGAGATACCGCGTGTTAAAAACCTAGGGATAGTGATGGATCGGTATTTGTCTTTCGAACCTCATATCAACCAACTGGCAGCAAAGTGCACTGGACTGTTGATTGGTCTCAGCCACGCGAAGCATTGCATCCCTCATGATGTGCTACCGACAATAGTGAACGGACTGGTGATTGCACTGATTCGCTACGGTATCGCTGTATACGGAAACGGTACCGCACAAGCAGTGACGCGCATACAAAAACTGCTCAACTTCTGTGCGCGAGTAGTATCAGGACGGCGCAAGTGTGATCACGTACGTGACGTATTACATGAGTTAAACTGGTTACCTGCCCAGGACCTCGTTATGTACCGCACACTATGTTTACTTAAAGTCATCATGACTCAGGGACAGCCGAGTGACCTTGCGCGCCACTTCCACACCGTTCAAAGTGTGAGGCAAAGATCGACCAGACAGGATGATCTACTTGTCCATGCCTCGCATCAGAACCGAGTCAGGGAGGCGGCGGTTTGTTTATCGAGCCGCCCGAGCGTACAACGGCCTGCCGTCCGACACTAGGGAGACTAGTGTTGCGGTGTTCCGGAGGAGGATCACTGAACAGCTGGGTCTGGCACGGCGGCTATAGTGCGAAATTTTTACATGTGTTTTATGTGCGATGTGTGTGAATGCTGTTTCCTCCTGATGTATCCATGTCATTAACGCGAGCACATGAAAAGCCAGCACATAGCTGGATGGGCTTGAAATATATTATATTCTATTCTATTCTATATATATATATATATATATATATATATATATATATATATATATATATATATATACATATATATATACATATATATATATATATATATACATATATATATATATATATATATATATATATATATATATATATATATATATATATATATATATATATATATATATATACATATATATATATATACATATATATATATATATATATATATATATATATATATATATATATATATATACATATATATATATATATATATATATATATATATACATATATATATATATACATATATATATATATATATATATATACATATACGTCTGTAGCTGTGGCTGTGGCTGTGGCTGTGGCTGTGGCTGTGGCTGTGGCCGTGGCCGTGGCCGTGTCCGTGTCCGTGTCCGTGTCTGTGTCTGTGTCTGTGTCTGGGTCTGTGCCTGGGTCTGTAGACGTAGACGTAGACGTAGACGTATATCTATAGATAGATAGATAGATAGATAGATAGATAGATAGATAGATAGATAGATAGATAGATAGATAGATAGATAGCTAGATAGATAGATAGATAGATAGATAGATAGATAGATAGATAGATAGTGTGATGGCGTTGGACGATTTGTCTGCGGCCCGCCGGCCGCTGGCTCCGCCGCTCCGGCCGCCAGCTAGCCCGGCCTCGGGCCGCTGGACGCGGTCACGTGATCGCCCACGGCCGCGGGTCAGCGTCCGGGGTCGGCGTGCGGCCGGCCGGACTCTGGGTCGGGACGCGGTGGCGCGAGCAGCTGCCGCTGCTCCCCTGTCTTTGTCTGTTCGTTTGGAGCCATACAGAGACCCGCAGTGTACCGTGAAGCGTTCTTATTTGCGATATCGGACCACGACATGGCGCGGTCGGTAGGACATGGCGCGGTCGGTACTTGTCTAAATCAACAATTATTCACCAGTTTAACGTAAATAAGTGAACATGTCACGCGAACACTCTGCACCGACGGCCGGTGCGCTGCAACAAGTACTTCCAGTGAACAGCACTTCCTGGCTGGAGCGAGCTGTACAGCCTGATCAACTCGACCTGGCGACGGACCGTGGCGACGCGTTTCGCGCGTGGAAGGAAAGATGGGAAGACTTCTGCCTCCTGTCGAGCATACCGGGGATGGGCGAGAGGCTCGACCTCGCAAAACTCGAGGCGGACCTGCATAGCCTCAGCATCCACTCCTTCTGGGATCCGGCTCTGACCCCGAATGAGCGACGGACGGTCGCAGCCGTACTGCGACAGCTGTCCTCGTGCGGGGACTGCGGACGAGCCGGACACTCTTCGTCCGTCCACACCTCCAGCGAGCCCGCGCCGCTGCCACCGCCGCCGACCAACGAGCCTCTCCCGGCGCTACCGCCTCCGTCGCGGTCGCCTCTGCCTCCTCCGCAGTCGCCTCTGCCTCCGCCACGGTCTCTTCCGGCACGGTCTCTTCCGGCTCTTCCGGCACTGTCAAGCCTACCGGGGATGGGCACCGTACCCCGGCGATTACCGCTGCCAGGCCAGACTCCGCCGCTGCCGGGCCAGCCACCACCGCTGCCAGGCAAGCCTCCGCTGCTGCCAGGCAAGCCTCCGCTGCTGCCAGGCCAGACTCCGCCGCTGCCAGGCCAGCCTCCGCCGCTGCCAGGCCAGACTCCGCCGCTGCCAGGCCAGCCACCACCGCTGCCAGGCAAGCCTCCGCCGCTGCCAGGCCAGACTCCGCCGCTGCCAGGCCAGACTCCGCCGCTGCCAGGCAAGCCTCCGTCGCTGCCGGGCCAGCCACCACCGCTGCCAGGCAAGCCTCCGCCGCTGCCAGGCCAGCACCCGCCGCCGCCAGACCAGTCTCCGCCGCTGCCAGGCAAGCCATCGTCGCTGCCAGGCCAGCCTTTGCCGCTTTCAAGCGAGCCACCGTTGTTGCCAGGGGAACCTCCGCCGCTGCCAGGTCAGCCTCCACCACTGCAGTCTATGCCGGGCGAGCCAATGCCGCTGTCGCCGCTGCCGCCGCTTCCAGGCGAGTCCCCGCTGCCAGGCCAGCCTCCACCGCTGCCGGGCCGGCCTCCGCCGCTGCCGAGCCAGCCTCCGCCGCTGCCGAGCCGGCCTCCGCCGCTGCTAGGCCAGCCTCCGCCGCTGTCAGACCGGCCTCCGCCGCTGTCAGACCGGCCTCCGCCGCTGCTGGGCAATCCTCTGCCACTGCCGTCGCTGAAAGTTGAGCCACCACCGCTGCTGCCCGGCGAGCCACCGCCGCTGCCGGGCGAGCTGCCGCCGCTGCCGCGGCGGCCGGAGTCTGGAGCCGCTGTCTGGCCGCCGCCGGAGTCTGGAGCCGCTGTCTGGCCGCCGCCGGAGCCTGGAGTCGCTGTCTGGCCGCCGCCGGAGCCTAGAGTCGCTGTAAGGCCGCCGCCGGAAACTGGAGCCGCTGTCTGGCCGCCGCCAGAGCCTGGAGTCGCTGTCTGGCCGCCGCCAGAGCCTGGAGTCGCTGTCTGGCCGCCGCCGGAGCCTGGAGTCGCTGTCTGGCCGCCGCCGGAGCCTAGAGTCGCTGTAAGGCCGCCGCCGGAGCCTGGAGCCGCTGTAAGGCCGCCGCCGGAGCCTGGAGCCGCTGTCTGGCCGCCGCCGGAGTCTGGAGCCGCTGTCTGGCCGCCGCCGGAAACTGGAGTCGCTGTCTGGCCGCCGCCGGAGCCTGGAGTCGCTGTAAGGCCGCCGCCGGAGCCTAGAGTCGCTGTAAGGCCGCCGCCGGAGCCTGGAGCCGCTGTCTGGCCGCCGCCGGAGTCTGGAGCCGCTGTCTGGCCGCCGCCGGAGCCTGGAGTCGCTGTCCGGCCGCCGCCGGAGCCTGGAGCCGCTGTTTGGCACCGCAGATTGTGTGTGGCAGACTGTTGGGAGGGAGGGAGATGTGATGGCGTTGGACGATTTGTCTGCGGCCCGCCGGCCGCTGGCTCCGCCGCTCCGGCCGCCAGCTAGCCCGGCCTCGGGCCGCTGGACGCGGTCACGTGATCGCCCACGGCCGCGGGTCAGCGTCCGGGGTCGGCGTGCGGCCGGCCGGACTCTGGGTCGGGACGCGGTGGCGCGAGCAGCTGCCGCTGCTCCCCTGTCTTTGTCTGTTCGTTTGGAGCCATACAGAGACCCGCAGTGTACCGTGAAGCGTTCTTATTTGCGATATCGGACCACGACAGATAGATAGACAGATAGATAGATAGATAGATAGATAGGTAGATAGGTAGATAGGTAGATAGGTAGATAGGTAGATAGGTAGATAGGTAGATAGGTAGATAGGTAGATAGGTAGATAGGTAGATAGGTAGATAGGTAGATAGGTAGATAGATAGATAGATAGATAGATAGATAGATATATATATATATATATATATATTTGAAAGATACAAGTATGCTACTGTATGTTGGGGCAAAGTCAGAAAAACTGAAATATGAGATTGTCCTGCTTTCAAAATTCTACCCCTTTCTGAACCCCAGGATTGTTCTGATGATCACTATCTCTATCGGTTATTTTTTCAAGTATAAGGACAGACTACCCAAAAGTTGCCAATCGACTGTGGTATATCAATTTTGTTGTGCCTCGTGTGAGGCATCTTACGTTGGTTCTACTATTCGTAATCTCCACAGTCGGATTCAGCAACATTTGGGCAAGTCTGTACGTACTGGAAAGTTCTTGCCAAACCTGACCCCTCTCGTATACGTGAAAATGCCCTTGCCTGTGATACCTTAGTAACACCCGACAACTTTTCCGTCTTAGGAAAGACAAACTATGTACTAGATTTAAGAATATTAGTAGTTACATATTTTTCATCAACAACCTTCTCTCAACTACATGTCTTCTGCCTTCCCTCTGCAAACTGTTCGTTGAACATCTGAAAGAGGTTGGCCTAATCTTTGAGTTACGAGTATTGTTTCCCTTTCCTTTATATTTTCGAGTGTGTGCCTGCGTCCTATTTTGTTGATCTGTCTGAGTGAAAACTTTGCCTGAGGATACAGTCGTGTACTGTGAAACGTCGTAAATATAGCTACTATGCTATGTTTTGCTATGTAAATACAGCTATGTTTTGTTTAAGACCAAGGCACTTTTAACTTTTTGGAGTTTCCGCTCGGTTCTTTCTATTTTTCTGATCACTATATTGGTGCTAGTTTGTAGTAAAAAAAATATATAAAATTAATTAGTTACATGTTTGGTTATATTACGTTTCGAATCCGCTCCAATCATTTTCAAAAGTGACATGGCACACATACAGCGCTCATAGACCAAACATATTTGAGCTATAATCCTACGTCTTGTGCGTCTCGTGAATACAAACGAATCATACCCCACATTCAGCGCATTTGCTGATAGCGACGGCGATCACTCGACACTAGCTTTTGCTGATCTGCGAGGCCTACCCCACAGCCCTATAGTTATGCAGTATGTTGGGGGTGAGTGTGGTGCGGATCAACAAAGCTTCGTGGATGAGGAGGCGAGCTGCGCATGGTTGTGATTTGATGATAGAGGTGTTGTCAGCCAGGTGCTTCCGGGTCAATTTGGCGTTGTGATGGTGAGCCATGTGAGCATGTGGTGCCCCCTCCCTCAGATGCATCGTCAGTCGTCTAGATAGCGACGTGGTTGTGACCCCAATGTAGTGTATGTTACGAAGCCTGCAATCTTCGTGCGGGCAGGCAAATTGGTAAACTTCATTGGTGCGTTTCAAATCTTCGCTACAAATCGGACTGTTTCGAATCAGGAGTTGACTAGTTTTCCGGTTTTGGTAATAAATAGCCCACCGCAATTGATCTGCTGCGTTGATGCAAACGAGACTGTTCTGAATTATGTCCCGGATTACTCGTTCATCTACTTTGTAAGCAGTTGACATGTGGTTTTTATAGTAAAGATGAATCATTTGACCTGCCTGACTAGTTTTTGGTGAGTTGGCTGTTACACGTTCCATGTACAGCTTGATTTATCTGTCAATCTCTGATTTGGTATAACCGTTATTCGCTAGAACCTACTTAAACCTACAAAATTATGTATGCAAAGGTTGCCAAGAAGAGCAGTTACGTATCGCCCTCCTAATGAATGTTCGTATGACGTTAATCCTATATCTGGACGGACACTCACTGTTGGCATTTGGGCATCGCCCTGCTTCTGCTGTTTTCCTGTGTACTGTTGTTTCAAACTTGTCCTGCTCTGAGGTGACCATGACGTCTAAAAAGGTAGTTTGTGTTGTACGTTGGGCTCGTAGGTGACTCTCAGCGCTTAATTGACCTGTATCTTACTATACATCTTACTAATTATCTTTACTATAAAAACCACATGTCAACTGCTTACCAAGTAGATGAACAAGTAATTTGGGACATAATTCAGAACAATGTCATTTGCATCAACGCAGCAGATCAACTACGGCCAACTAGGTATTACCAAAACCGGAAAACTAGTCAACTCATGATTCGAAACAGTCCGGCTTGTAGTGATGATTTGAAACGCACCAATGAAGTTTACTAATTTGCCTGTCCGCACAAAGATTGCAGGCTTCGTAACATAAAATACATTGGAGTCACAACCACGTCGCTATCTAGACGACTGACGATGCATCTGAGGGATGGGGCACCACATGATCACATGGCTCACCATCACAACGCCAAATTGACCGGAAGCACCTGGTTGACAACACCTCCAACATCAAATCACAACCATGCGCAGTCCCTTTCCTCATCCACGAAGCTTTGTTGAATCCACGGCCGCACCTCCTCCCTAAACAAGCAGCTAAAATCCTGCATAACTATAGGCCTGTGGGGATAGGCCTCGCAGATCAGCAAAAGCTAGTGTCAAGTGTTCGCCGTCGCTATCTGGGTGGAACTTTAATGTAAATTGGGGTTGTAGCTACAACCCCAATAATTTGGGAATTTAACATTACGCCTATGACACGATGTGTTACAAATGGGCTCTTAACAACTAAGTGCAACCCCAATGATTTTCACAAAGTTACGCCTGTGGTCGCTATCAGCAAATGCGCTGAATGTGGGGTATGCTTAGTTTGTATTCACGAGACGCACAAGACACAGGATTATAATTCAAATATGTGTGGTTTATGAGCGCTGTATGCAAGACCCTATAACCAGGTAAGGACACGAGCCATTTGACCTTGAACTCGGCGGGCGCCGGATGACGTCACTGGCGGTGCCCGGCTCCTTCGTCGGCAACGCGCTCAAGCGCATGGCTGTAACTCGTAAACGACAAAAAATACCGCCCTATAGAGGCATATTTGTGGAATCAGCGCATCGAGGAGGCCCTGTATGCAAAATGTGGGGGCAAATCGAGACACCACGGAATGTCACACTGCCAGTGTGATATCTGATGCTGCTAATTTGACGAACGTCAGCCATCGAAACCCGCACGCAACACGCCACCAACTGACTGTTATTGCGCTATTGCTAGCTGCAATCTTGAAATTTGATTGGTGAAACGCTCTGCCGCCAGTGACGTCAAATTACGTTTTGTGAGCACCGACGAGGCGACCTATACGGCGTTCAAGCGGTGTCACCCCCTGGCTGTATGTGTGCAATGTGCAATGTCACCTTCGAAAATGATTTGAGCGGATTAGAAACGTCATATAGCCAACCATGTAACTATTGAATTTTGGATAATTAATTTTGTACTTGCAAACTAGCACCAATAAAGTGATCAGGACAATATAAAGAACCGAGAGGGAACTCCAAAAAGCTAAAAGTGCCTTGGTCTTCAACAAAACACACACATAGATATATATAGTATATGTGTGTGTCCATAACTATAATCAATTTAAGTGCCGTTCATTTTACGTGTATAAAGCCATAAGTTTGGGTAACGAAAAATACAATAAAAATTGACCGAATCAAAGAGCGTTATGGAGCTCTTGGTCGCCCAGGACCGACCATTTTAAGACAGCGACAAGTTCTTTCACATACTTTGCATGACTATTGACTTCTGCTCTCTAACCCGGAGTCTCTCGCCGTTACGTGTAAATGTCCGTGACCGGGTCAACGCAGACTACCAATATTTCTCCGGGCCAGGGGTCATGGGTGTAGCCAGGAGTCACCGCAGGTTACCTGCCCGAGTCAGGGGTGTAACGTTAGAGGAAAACCACAACACTTATGGCGGTACTTCAGAGAAACGCAGGATATCCGATACTGTGTTGCGGATTTAATGTGCAGTGCAGTGGGATGTATATAGCGGTGGTTTGACTGGTGGTGGTGGTCACGATTCAGCTGTCGGCAATATTATGAACTCTGAACCGATGCCGATGGCGGCGGTAATATTATCGCAGTGCGGGGTTATCACTCTGATCCGCCTGGGTCGTCCACTAAGTCAGCTGTATTGAAATGTGTTGAAAATTGTATGATCACTTATGTGCTCGACTTGTTGATCATTGTTGTAAATTTCAGCTTTCGCGGTTTGTTTTTCAGAAGTCGATGCATTTTATTAATCCCTTGATGGATTATTTGAAGACGGAAAAAGGTGGAAAATAAAATAGAATAGTAAATTGGCTCTGAAGCGCATGGGACCAAGATTATAATCCATGGGCGGCGACGCGGACTTTTTATTGTGGGGACGGGAACGGCATTCCGTTTGTATCTAATTTGACACGAATGGAATGATTGCCCTTGTTGCTACGCTCATTGAATTTCATTGTCACACAACTGGAAAATGTCATGGATGAGCGAATCTTCTCCTCCAATTCCCGCCACCGCCGCAGCGTAGTCATTTCGGTTTGTCGCGTACCCATGTTGTGTTCCTGCACTGGCGTGTCTCTCTGAGTGACGTCTTTTCCGGCGGGGCCATGACGCCTGGTTTTGGCGGCATTCGTGCCTCGACAAGAGTGGCCGGACGCCGCCGAGAGCTGGTGACACATGGCGTGACGCTGGTGACACATGGCGTGACGTGTTGGCGTATTCACAATGGCCACCGTCCATTCGAATGCGATGGAAAATAAATGGTAAGTGATGCTTTCTATGAATATCTGCAGTCTCCTGGTTTTCTTTAGTCTTATGCTCTTACGCGGCAATGCAGTCTCCCGTGTTAATTGAGCGGTTTTTGTCACAGACAGCTGGAGGGTTGCACTGTGCCGCCAGACACAGAGAAAACTGCCCTGCTGCACAACGTACTCCTGCGGGCGTCTGAGACGATGTGCACCCAATTAACACGGGAGAGACTGCACCCCTCACAAACACATAACACTGCAGTACTTTGGAAACCTGGAGACTGCAGCCATCTATAGAAAGCTAACACTAATCATGAATTTCGTTTCGCTTTTGAATGACTGACTGCCACTGCGGGTGACGATATGCACCTCACTGATGGATTGAGAGCGGTCAAAAATTTGGTCTGGGCGCGTCGGGGCGATTTCCAGAAAGTCTAACAAAACTGAACATTATCATTTTGTTTGTTTATTGGGGTTTTAGGGCACAGCAACTCCTCAGGTAATTTTGTGCCCACTAAAATAGTAAGATTTCGCTTCCTTTTATATTAAATAGCAATGTGGAAAAGGCTTTCCTTTGCATAATTTACTGAGATTTTCTGTAAAATTATGATATTTGTCATTTTTCCGGACCGATTTCAATCGTTTCAGTCGCTCCGATACCCCATGTATCCACCCTAGTCCGCCATCATCGATGCACGAATAAATATTATATCCCTGCGGCCGTAGCGCCAGGTTCTGACAGTACTGTCAAAACCGGCCGCTACGGCCGCAGGGATAGACGTTTCGCAGAGTTACACTTGGCTCACGCATGCGCGCAAACTAGGTACGCGATTAACGGAAATGACTATGTTGCGGCAATGGATGGAAATGACAATGGACCATTTCTGTATCATTACGTATAACTACCCGGCCCATGCCAAGTAAATACCTACTCATTTGCTGACGGTGGCCAACAGTTGACTGTCCCCCCTACCCCTGCTGTCGGGCACAGAAAGGTGCACCTAAGCGCCGGAGCGTGGCACAGTGACGCTCGCCGACGTCAATATCAGAGAACAGTTCGCCGGGACGGCATCGCTCTATTATTGACCAATGGCTGAAGGCAATAACGCCACCGCCCGCGACGGCGACGCAACGTACTCCTGGCGGCGGACGAAAGAACTAAGTTGATGGGCGCCATATGACCATATGTTGCGGCGCCCTAAACCCATGGACGTCGCCGGCGGGGAGGGGGGGGGGGGGGGTGACGCGTCCCCCCAGTTAAAAAATCAGGGGGACACCCCCCAAGAAAGAAGACTTGCTTGATTTTTTTGTTGCCTGAATTCGTTCCAAAGGATATGAAACTTGATTAATTCTTAGCTTAAATTACATGTAATTTTAGCTATCGTTGAGTCCTTTCTTTGTAGTTAATGATGCACGTACTTAATTAGTTTGTAGAAATTATAAGTATGATATGGCAGCTAAAAGTTGGTATACAAGATTGGCTTCTGCTATGATTGAATGTCAAGTTTATCCATTCATTCACCATTCATTCCAAGGCTTTAGATATAATTCAGCGAAGGCAGCGAATAGTGTAACGTCATGGGTACATCCATCAATTTATGCTGTGTTCAAACAGCAATCAGTTTTAGAATTTAGTCCCTTTGAGCCACTGGAATTTATATAAATGGTGCTATAGCAGCATGCTTGGTATAATTTAAATGGCTGAATAACTCTCTACAATCCATGCTAAGTAAGTTTTTCGAAATATATCATAGATGGGCTACTAGCTTGCTGGGCAAAAGCGAAGAAGATTCGCGAAAATAAGTGTTCACGAACACTCGTCACTCCCTAAAATAAGTTTCCCCTCCAGGGGCGGATCCACGGGATCAAGCAGCCATGGATATGCCAAGGGCCATGCCCCCCCCCCCCCCCCCCCCCCCTCCAAAGGTCCTGAAACCGTGATCCCCCAAGACGGCCGGACGTACAGCGGTGGATGGCTGACACGGCCCGCTCTACCCCCCCCCCCCCCCCCTCCCCATGCTCAACAACTTATCTTTAATGGACTGCTACCCACTGGCGGATCCAGGGGGAGGGCATTAGGGACACATAAATTCTCCCCTCACAGGACATGGGGGGGGGGAATTCAATACAAGTATGCCCCCCCCCCCCGCACGTTCTTGCATTGGCTGTAAGAAGTGATAACCCGCTCCCCGCTGGGTGCAGAATCTTCCCCCCTCCCCTTCAGGATATTCTCAACAACTTGAAACCTATCATATATATCGACGTGCAACTTTCAGTACCTGATGCTGCATCAATTCTACTCCATGTATTCTTACAACATTTCAATTAAATGGATGGTGTACTTTGAGAGATAATGACGTTTTAGTGACGTCATATCATGTCATTTTTCGTGTGAAAACGATAAATGCTTTAAAAATCGTTTAAAAAAAATCGAGTGTTGAAGCAAATTGCGGAAAAAAATTGAACAGCAAGCAAATTACATTGTATTCAAAATGGCTATCTCAGATTTGCGAAAATTTTGAGATTTTTACCCCCAAAATGAAAAAAAATTCACAAAATCAACATTTACAACGATATTTGGTTTTAATAAATATATATTAGAGAACCAATTATGGACGATATCCAAATCAAATTTCAAAGCAATATCTTCATTTTTAACCGACTTATGGCTCCCTAAGTATAAGTAGCTCATGACGTCATTCTTTTCAGTTGCATTCTTTGCCTTTTAGTGACCAGATACAGACAAATAAATGCCACCAATGTATTTCTGAGACAACACTGGTATATGAACATGTTTTTTATTTAGATTATTATATTCCAAATGTTTTCCTTGTGACCTGACCTTGACCTGAGGGCCATTATATGGGGTCAGGTTGTGAAAATGGCTGCTACTATCAAATTATAAGTGTAAAATAATCCATAAAACATGTGTCGCATGACTTTCGTAGACCTCTTGCCAATAGTGACCTTTTGTGACCTGACCTTGACCTTGAACTTTAGTTACAATTTCATTTTCGCTTATGTGGGAAATTAATGATACCTTTGAGAGCACTTTGTGCGAGAATAGTCGCAATGTAAGGCTTTCGATGGAAAGTATGGCTCATTAACTCAAATACCTCGATTTTGACACTTGACCTGGCTGTGACCTGACATGTGACCGTATTTGGAAAATTTCGCGTATGCTAAAGATGCATTTCGTTAAGAGCTTTTGATTGCCGCCTTGCGCCTCTCGCTGGGGTTATTGGATGGGAAGTTAACGAGGCCTCGCTGCGGAAGTTAACGAGGCCTCGTTACCTTGTCATCGTGTTCGGCTGAATACCCCAGCGCGCGGGATAATTGGGGAAAAAACTACCCCTCCCCACACCCGGTTAATTACTGTTTTGCGCTGAGGACCCGACGCCCCCTCCCCCCCCCCCCCCCCCCCGCTCAACGACTAATCGTGATAACGACCCGACTCTACCCCGCCTCCGTCCCCCCCCCCCCCCGGTCAACAACTTTTGCTGTTTACTGCGACTGTGAATTGTGACTGGGTCCCCCCAATACAAAAAAAAATCCGTGGCGACGCCCATGCCTAAACCCCCAATACAGCAACAAATGACAGAAACAAATGACAGCCCATGACAGAACTAGGTTCTGGGTTGTCCGAGGCTGGGCCAGATGGTACCATCTACACTACTGACGGCACCACTCTCTAGCTGACTCAGCACTACCCGCGAATGGCGGCAGTATTTTTTATTGATTATTTCTATTTTTAGTATTTGATGTCAGCGTATACAGTTGCTGTCACCTGACTAAGCTTGTTAGAATGGAATCAACAGACTCAATTGTCCCCGTCTTCGGGTTTTGATAACGATCGGGGCCCGCTTCTGCCGCGCACTTCAGCTGAGATGCAAGTTTGGTGCGTAGGCTGTTTATATTCTGGGTACCAGAACATACCTAACCTACGTTCTGGTTATGAAGTACCTATTTATATAATAACCTACGCAGTCAAACATGCCCGGTTATATAGAGTAGGTATGTTCTAGAGTGAAGAACATACCTAGTTTATGCACAAAAAATGGCATT
Source organism: Chirona hameri (assembly GCA_036785665.1). Lineage (NCBI taxonomy): Eukaryota > Metazoa > Arthropoda > Thecostraca > Balanomorpha > Balanidae > Chirona > Chirona hameri. The sequence continues at coordinate 22,018 of JAXIVJ010012075.1, read as the reverse complement.
TCAGCACTGGCGGCCGCAGAGGGGGGGGGGGGGGGGGGCACGGGGGATGCCCCCCTACCTCCTTTGGCATTCAAAGGGGGGGCAGCGTATCTTTTGCCCCCCTTTGCTCGATGAATCGTAATCGTAAAATTGTCTTTGCATCAGTAATAATCCAGCTATCCACAATACTAAAACTGGAAAATTTCGCGCCGCTTCGCGGCATGACACAAGTTTCGCCATTGCTTATGCAAATTTGGAAAATAGGAAAATGAATTCCATTAAATGCCTGGCAGAGGCTCTCGTTGTCAGTAGTCGGTACCTAATTGCTGGCTCCAGGGCCCACTCCCTTAATAAGATGTTAACTTTCAAGCGTGCTACATGTTTAGCTAGTCTGCCGAGTTCCTAAAAAGGCGATGCGACCGCAAAGATGTGAACATCGGCATCTAAAAGCTGATCCAGCGGTGCCCAACTTGCACTGGCGGATCCGGGGGGGGGTCATCAGGGGCAATTCCCCCCCCCCACCCCCGCAGGAATCTGGGGGGGGGGGCATTAAATACAAGTATGACCCCCCCCCCCCCCCCCTGCGCGTTTCCAATTTATCGTAAAATCGTACAAATTGTCTTTGCAGCAGTCAAAATCCAGCTATCCACAGTCAAAAACCGGAAAATTTCGCGACGCTTCGCGGCATGACACAACTTTCGCAATTGTTTATACAAATTTGGAACATGGGAAAATGAATTCCATTAGGTAAGTGTCTGGCAGAGACTCTCCTTGGCGGTAATTGCTGGCACTGGCGGATCCAGGAGGGCATCAGGGGCAAGTATCCCCCCCCTTTCCACAGGAATCTGGGACGGACATTCAATACAAGTATCCCCCCCCCCCCCCACCGCGCGTTCCCTGCACTGAACGTGAAAAACAATGATCCTAGGAGAAATCTTCATGAAAACGGATTTTTTTCTTCTCTCGAGTGATTGAATTTGAAGTTGGTATGTATCCCTTTCTTTCAATGATAGACAGCGCAATTCAAACAGCGCACCTGATCACTGATGCAATTCAAGCAGCCCCGGTGACACTTAACCCGCGCCCGCTGGAGTGGGGGGCAGAATCAGCCCCATCCGGATGTTCTCAATCATTTGAAAACTATGATGGATATCAACGTCAAACTTTCAATACCTTATCCTGCATCAATTATACGTCTTATCATCTAATTCCAATGAAATTGATGCATCATTTTGGGAAATAATGACGTTTTAATAACGCCATGTCATGCCATTTTGGGTGGAAAAACGATAAATAAATGTTTGAACAATCGTAGAAAATAGAGTTTTTAATAAAATTGCAAATAAAAACGTAAAAAGAAAGGAATAACATTCTCTTCAACATGGCGATCTCGGATTTTTGAAATTTTGTGTTTTTGACCCCCAAAATAATAATAATTTTGTTTTCGGAAAAAAATCCACAAAATAATTTGAAGTGAATTTGAAGTGAATTTATTCAGCACGAATACCAAAATAAGGCGACCGGCCCAAATCGGCGGAGGAAAAAATGGGGGTACCTTTTTGCCACAAAAAGATACCCCCCACCACCACCACCACCACCACCACCACCAACACCACACGGAGAAGCTGGATCCGCCAGTGCCAACTTGTTAGACCAAAGAGGTAATAGTGGGAACCAGTCCAGGACCATCTCCCAAAGCCATCTCCCCACAGGCTCCTCCAGATGCGCAGGAATCATTTATGCGCGGAAAAGTCGTTCTGCCTCTTGCTGCTTTCAAACCATTTGCACTGTTACCGGTTGTTTGTTAAAGGGAGTGTGCCTACTGCCTACTCACATCGCTTATTTGGGGTTATTGACACTGGGAACATAATTTTCTGAATTGAACCATGACTTAATTTCTCCAGACTCACTCTAGTTGCCGTGATATTCCAAAGACGTGATGGAATCGTGTGGAACGTGGCGGAATCACACAATTATCGGGTAGACTCCAGAAGGCTTACCACCACTAGAAGCATTGCTAATATAGAAATATGGATACAAATTTGCTAGCATATCGTTAGCGCCGGCCAATAACAATTCGACAACACAGCTCGTGCACGCTGATAGCAGCTGCCGAACAGTACCGTCTGTCGCCTACTCGCAACGCTTGATAGCCATTTTTACACCATTTTTCGACAATTTCAAAAATGGTGCTTTATCAATTTAGAGCTACGAAACTTGCACATAATAAAGTTAACAGTAACAAGAACATGCTGTGCAAAACTTGTCTCTCTATGATGATATGATGTGACCGTAATTTTATTGTCTTGTGTGCGCTGTTTTACACATCTTTTTTCCTCTGTTTATAGTGGCAGTCGTTTTGTCGATATCGAAACAAACAAAAAATAAAAAATAAAAATATAAGTGAAAATTCAACTAAAAGGGCTCCAGTTGTGAATTTTATCGTATCCAACAATCAAACCAATAGCTTCTTACCGTAAGAAGAATATTTTTTACATTCCAAAACAGTAGGCACACTCCAGGTAGTCAGAGAAAAGTCGGCCGCAAACAGCGCATTCGGTGGCCGATAGCACTGCGAATTTACGCCTCGGAAAATCGCGGCAACACCGCGGAATATCGTCCTTGTTCCGGCGGATTCGGCACTGTCTGCTCGCGTGATTCCGCCCCGCCGACCTACAGCATGTCACATCCTGTCTCTACAGCCTGTCCCAAGGTAACTTAATCATGGTCATTTTTCGACGAAGGTGTAAGTTTAGAACCACGACACTCCTACATAATAAATTTAACATGCTGTGCAAAATGTGTTACCTCTATCTTGCGTAGATTCGCCACTGTTAGCCTGATACGTTTGTGTTGTCCGCGGCTCCGCGTCGTTCAGTCGCGGAAAAAGCTCGTACGGACCAGCTTTTTCCGCCATTCCGCCAGCAGACACTCGGCGCGTTTAGCTTGCGTTTTTCTTCGTTTCGGCTGACGCAGATGCGGAAAGTCGCTGCAGATGCGCGGAAAGTCGCAGCGATATCGCGGCCTCCGCGCGCTGAATGACCCAGTGTGCGGCCGCCTTTACAGTTACATATGTATACAGTAATTATTATCATATGTGCTATTGAGCGCTGACTGTCACCGGCCATGGTGTTTTACTATCCGAAGCTAATGTATATGACAAACTACATTAATTTCAATACTTTTCATCATACCGATATGTGCAACCAGGAAAAGGGGTTCCTGAGGCTTAGCTCCAATCACGGTCTGGTTCCAATATTCAAATTTAGTTTTCCACGACCTAAATTTAACTTTTCATGCCGCTTTGCGGCGTCACATCGGTAGCCATCATCATCGTCTTCGGTTCGTCGTAAGCTGAATTGAGTGATGTGAATAGCATTTTAGGTGCTTATCCTCTACATGGCCCACCGCCTATATTTCTGGGTTTGATCAGGCAAACCCGAGAGAAAAAAATTCGCGCAGCTTCGCGGCGCTCAATAATAGGTACTTACTATGCCATTAAATCATCATTAAACTTGCTGCAAATGCTTAAATACACGCATACAAAATGGGTAGACATTTGTTCGTCATTTCCGCCCCCCCCTACTCAAAAATTATCGGCGATGCCCCTGATCAGTGCAACCTGTGGTGCGGGGGGCAGGGCCACCCTCCCCCGCTGAGCAAACCAATTTACACTAGATGAAATGCGATTCTGCTGACGACTCTGCCCACTACAAACGTACACAATTCTAACCTAGAGATATTGTGGACTGATCCGTAAAAAAAACAGCAAGAGCCTCACTGTCATTGCTGCGTCTTCCTATCCTGTACCAGTTAACACCGCCGCACGGTTATTAGCCGATTTGATGATCTTGAACACCAGTTGCAGTTCATGCTTGCATCTGATCCTCAATATAAAATTTAAGTAGCTGTCGATCTTAATGGAGTTGGGGACAAATATAGCGATTTTATGCCTAAAAAATCAGCGTATTTTCTTCAGCATACTTCTCAAACACAACCTGGACCGCCTTTTGTCTTAAATTTACCACTTAAGTTTTCGTATTTTTAACTCACAATCTTAATTTTGTTGTGACGTCACGACTATAGTGAATTGTGTGTGTGTGGGGGGGGGGGGGGGGTTGCGAGAACAAAGTACAGACCAATACACTGACACGATGGCGGAGAGGAGTACCGCAGACTTTGTCGCTACCAACAAGTCAGTGGCAATCGCAGTACTCAGTAGTCGTCTCAATAGTGGGACACCGTACCCCACTGTCTTACGACAGTGGGGACGCGTCCCCCACGTCCTCCACGGTGGCACCGCTCCTGGGCAGCTTTGACCCACCTTTGGCAGCTGGACAGCTTTGACAGGACAGCTTTCATACACCTTTGACAGCTGGACAGCTTTGAATGGACAGCTTTGATCCAGTCATTGATTCCCATTGAGAATCAATAACTGGATCAAAGCTGTCATGAGTAAATTAAAATGGCAAAGTGCGTGAATGTCGAGGTTTGCAATGTGGAACAAGCAACGTCTAAGACTTGTAATAAACTATATCGACATGGTTCTCTGCTTTCGTTTTCAATGTAGGTCAATACAGCGAACTTAAACTTATTGGACGCAACATAACATGACCTCCTCGGGTGTGGCACGGCTGGCCCTACCCGCCCGGCAGGAGCCCAGACTCAGACTCAGACTTTATTAAGGTGATCCACAACAAGCGTGTGGCTGTTACCACCTCTCGTCAGAAGATAAAAGAAGGTCAAATGGTCAGGTGGATATGCAGCACAGTCACTCACACATTCATACAGCTCAAAATGAGAGAGAAAAAAACATCACACGGGCCCGGGAAGCGGCTAATGGGAGTCAGGCGCGGCAGACTGAGCCGACAGGTGTCGCCCCAGGCGGCGAGAAAACAGCGGCACGGGAAGCTCCATCAGTTCTGGGAGTAACGAGTTATACAATGTCGGACCGTGACAGTTGAAGCGCCTCTTCCCCATCTCAGTGCCGCGCCCGCTGCAGCTACTGGAGCGCTCAGTGCAGCATCTCAGAGGGCTGAACAATGTAAGTGATATCGCTGCTCTGAGCCGGCGCCGTGGGTGGGGTCGCTGCTCCGGTACTCTGTCCTGCACGGCACGAAACGGCACGGCTCTCTCGTGACCGCTGCGGAAGTTCTCACCCGGGCTGGGATTGGGAGCACCAGGCCGACCGCTGACCTGACCTCGTCTAACACGACCTCGAATAGTTGCTGCCACGCCGGTCAAGTCCTCCTGTATTATTGTGAGGTGCGCTGTAGTATTATACGCCCAGAGCGAACGTTTAAATGTGACAACACATTGTTAATTGTTATAATTATTACCAACTCGCTATTGTAATGCAATTCGTTAATTGACTATCGGGAATGTGATATGTGTACCATGGGCGCGGAAATTTGAAATTTTACAGTATCACTTCTCCAGCGTACAAACGCTGATACGTTTACCCATTTAAAATGGAAAACAATTGTCTTTTAAACGAACAGGCATTATTTGGGTTCGAGCGATTTCGGAGTTCGGCGAAAATGAGTCGGCACCATTCCACTGGCGTTACTTTCGACAGTTTCCGTCTGATGAAGCGGAATCAACGTGCGTAACGCCAAGAGCAACACAATTCCGTGACTTTGTAGAATTTTTCGTTTTGTATAACGAGGACCGGACTTAAATTCTTCATCTGAATGTATTTGAGTCTATTCCAGGATCTGGAATACATCCAAATACTCCAAATCAATTAATTTGCCTGAATATACAAATTTACATGCCCCTTTAACTAACTGAAAATGAAACCTAGGACAGACCAAACCATCACTAATTGAATAACTTCTAAGAGTGGATCGAAAGTATACATGTTATTGATTAAATACAAAATAACCTTAGGACGAAATATCCCCCCCCCCCCTCCAAAAAAAAGATGCTGAAAAACTTACATGTGCCGACGGTTTCGGATGAAAGTGGACTGGGCTGTCCTGAACTTAGCACACTGCCTATATCTGCGGAAGAAGCCGGATGACATGGTAACCACTAATGACTCCGTCAGGGCATACTCGTGCGTCTCCGTCTAATGGGCGGGGCCCAGGAAGAAGGCACTGCCTGGACCGCCGGCCGGACCGGTCCTGGCTGGGTAGGTCTGCGGTGGCCACTGTCCGTCCTGTTTTTGCACACCTCGACCGCCGATACTGGGCGACAAGGCCGAGATGACCCATTTACGTTACTTCGCTCATTAAATAGTGTATTGATTCGTGACGAATAACTGCACTACGCGGGTTAAACGTCCCACTGTGGAGGAAGCGTGTAAAAATCGATGGGGAAATAATTACGCATTTGTCAATGGTCATGTCGCTAGTCAGTTTCAACGTGCGGTGCTCAGGACCAGTGTTCGACACGGGGCCACCAACCCCCAGCCCGGCCCGGCCCAGGCCCATGAACACCAAGCCCAGGCCCGGAGTTGAGGCCCGGCCCAGGCCCAGCCCAGGCCCCGCCCATGGCCCATAGGGCCAGCCCAGCACATGGCGAACTCTGCTCAGGACTCGGGTAATCGGTCGAGCTCGAGTCGCTTGCAGCGGTGAATCCCGTTGCATCTCCAGATCCAATAGTGCAATTTAAACGCTATAGACGGTGTTCGAAAGATGGGAACCATCGGCGCGTTTAAGGCCTGCTTAATACTCGGCGTACCGCTGTCAGGCTGATGTTTCATGCAGGCTGATGAACACAACTAAATCACACACGAGTGCAGACGGAGAACCGTTGGATGTTCTGAACATTGATCCACTTTCCACACTGATCCACATATCTTCACAGCCAGCATATCTCATGCTTGGTGAATATACCTATTAAGTATTAACAAAATATTATTATGTATTCGATTAAGCAGACGCTAAAAGTAACCTCTTTGCGGGATGCCCGGAGTCGTGACTATTCGTACAATCACGGCGCGTTACAACGCCCATAGACGGTCCTGACTCAGCTGACCCGTCTCTCGGTCACGCCCTGCTGACCGGGCACACAGCACTGCTCCACTGCAGTCAATATACGGGACCTCCGCACCACCCAGCGTGGGCATCGGCCGTTCCCACAGCTGCACCGTGTCCGATGTAGGTGATACTCGGGCCGCTCCTCTGCAACATTCTGGGCTGCAGCCTGAAGCCTTGAAGTCATGTAGTGGGCATTATAATGCACTACCCACGCGGGAAGTTAGGTTAACGACAGTCAGATAATAGGGGGAGAAGGGGAGATGACAGTCGGATAATACGGGGAGACGGGGAGGTGACGGTCGGATAATACGGGGAGACGGGGAGGTGACAGTCGGATAATACGGGGAGACGGGGAGGTGACTGTCGGATAATACGGGGAGACGGGGAGGTGACAGTCGGATAATACGGGGAGACGGGGAGGTGACAGTCGGATAATACGGGGAGACGGGGAGGTGACTGTCGGATAATACGGGGAGACGGGGAGGTGACAGTCGGATAATACGGGGAGACGGGGAGGTGACAGTCGGATAATACGGGGAGACGGGGAGGTGACAGTTGCATAATACGGAGAGATGGGAAGGTGACAGTCGGATAATACGGGGAGACGGGGAGGTGACAGTCGGATAATACGGAGAGATGGGAAGGTGACAGTCGGATAATACGGGGGGTCGGGGAGGGGACAGTCGGATAATACGGAGAGATGGAAAGGTGACAGTCGGATAATACGGGGAGAAGGGAAGGTGACAGATAATACGGGGAGACGGGGAGGTGACAGTCGGATAATATGGGGAGACGGGGAGATGACAGTTGGGTAATACGGGGAGATGGAGAGGTGACAGTCAGATAATACGGGAGTCGTGAAGGTGACAGTTGGATAATACGGGGAGTCGGAAAAGTGACAGATAATACGGGGAGACGGGGAGGTGGCAGTTGGATAATACGGGGAGACGGGGAAGTGACAGGGGAATCAGCGCGTTTGAACGGAACGGTACGATAGCGAAAGTCAGGAGAGAAGCGTTGAATAGTACCGATCTCGTCTTACATTTTGTATAAATGAATGCCTAGGCGAACAATCGATACGAATTTGAGAAGAAATTGACGAAGCGATAAAACGCTATCCTTTTTGGATTAAAAACAGTTTTATCTCGCAAAGGAAGGATAACTAATGTAGTCCGACAGTCATAGTCCTGAATGAACAGTGGCAGATTTCTGCTCATCAAAACATATTGTTTCTGGTATCGCGAGACCCGTCTATCCTCTGCCTGCTCCCCGTGGGGTCAGCCGTTCCCCTTGCGGACCCTCTGTAATTAGTTGTCTAGGCGCACCTGTTAACCGCCAGTTTAAACGGCGCGAGTCGTTGTGCGATAATGGCCTTGTTTGGGCGCGCAGTGCAGGGCCGTACCTACCCGAGGTAACTTTCCTATGGGCGCGGTGCCCGCAGTGTGAGACTGACAGTGGCCGGTGAGGGATGGGTGTACTGTGGGGCGGCGCGTTAACACTCTGTCAATAACACCACCTCGCGTGGAGCTGAGTGCGGCGTGTACGCGAAGAGGGCTGAGACGCATATAGACCCCAGCCGTGGTCATACATGTTTATTTTCACGCAAATAAGTCACTTACCATCCATTAAAACGTTCCTTTATTTCAGGAACGAAGCCATGCCATGGCGATGCCTGACCGTTCTGGTTTTCTTGCTGACGTCTGCTGGGACCATAACTGGTCTCTCCCATTCAACAGGTAAGATAACATCTGGACGGAACAATCATTGTTACCGCTGTACTCGATTAATTTCACATTACCCAGTCGTAAAGGAGATACCAGAGTAGGGCTATATCATTTCAATTTATTAACCTTGTTAGTGTCTTCTTAGAAGTGACTGGCTATCAACGTCAGTCCATTTATGCTAGTTTTAGCTCATAAACGCAGTAACTCAAGTAAATTGTATGTATCATATATGTATGTATATGTATGTAAGCAATTTGGCACTTTTCTCCCGTCCGCGATAATGATCTCTCGGTTTTCTGACGGGCTGCACGTCCATTCCTCTGTGCTCTGTTATCTGCCCCGCTCTCCGACACTCCAAATGTCTGTGCCGCCAGGTGACCTGGCCGGTGACCTAGGTGACCAGCCTCACCGTTCCGCCGCCTGCCCGGCTCCCAGCCCGGCCCTGACCCTGCAGCACCGCGCCGCGCTGCTCCACCTGCGCTCGGAGGGCGCGCGCCGGGTGGTCCAGCTGCTGCGCCGGCCGCGCTGTCCGGGCACCGCTGACGTCACGGACCGTCTGCTGCGGGAGGTGGGGCTGAAGAGGCTCGGCAGGCCGCTGGTGGTGAAGGGCGGGGCGGACTGGGCCCGGCTGGATCTCTGGAGGCAGCAGGTGGGAGAGGATGTCGCTGTTCTGGTGCAGGATGGCGAGCTGATAATGGATGTCCTCAGTCAGAAGCAGACGGAACGGTGGAGGGACGCGTTCTGGTATGCTCCCGGATTGGAGCAGGACGGTGTGATGAAGAAGCTTCGATTTGCTCATAAGCTTAAAATCATTACCACCCGAGTTACTGTTTCGAAGCAAGATTTGCTTTCCGACGGGATGGAAAGTTCTTCTGAGATGACTCGCTATCGCTATTTTGATCCTCGGATAAACGGCATGGTCTCCAACATCAGCAGCACGAGGGAGCTCTTCCACCGAACTGACCACCAGCGGACCTCTAACAACAGCCTGCCTCTCTCAACAGAGGAGTCTCCCTCGGTCGTCCTCCTCCGCTGGGCTCCACCTCTGCCGCCGTCTCAGAGCCCCCTGCTGCAGGTACTGCGCGCCTCTCCGTGGCTCCTCGCCGGCGTGTACCACCCAGGCCAGCCTGCCGTCGAGCCCCCGCCGGCGTTGCTGGTCCAGCGCAGTCAGCTACAGCCCCAGCTGACTGCCGCCGGCTGCGCCACCTGGCGGGCCGAGCTGAGCGGCGTTGACCCGCTGACTGGAGCGCCCTTCCGCCGCTCCTTCACACCGGGCTCCCTGCCGGCGGTGGTGGCGCTGCAGGGCGGCGGGCCGCTGAATGTGACCGTGCGCTGCCCCGGCCTCAGGGCGACTCTGCGCTGCAGGGTGGACCTGGAGCGGCAGAGCTGCCGCTGGGACGGGCACAGGGCCGGCCGGCGGCGGCGAGGGACTCCCGGGAGCAGCGGACGAGGAAGGTCGGCTACCGGGCCACGGGAAGCACGACCCAGGTGGCGGCAAGCGGCAGTAGATAGGCACCGGCTCTGGGCGGAAGGGCCAGCTCAACACCGTGCTCGCCGGCAGGTGGCGTCTGGTCCACAGCGCTCCGCTATCCAGCACCGTTCAGGAGAACTCAGCCGGCACTACCCAGCCGCCATACGACGAGCGACACGTGGCAGCCAACCCCGGCGGAGGAGGCTCTCTGGAGTGCACCGAACCGGCGAGGAGAACTCCGCTGAGCTCAGTGGCGCTACCTATCCCTCCGAACTCAGAGACGCCACCTATCCTGCGGCATATCGAGAAGCCGCCTACCGTGATGCCTATCCAGCCGAGTACAGTGGCGCCACCTATAATCGCCGAGCGCAGCGGCGGCATAACATTCCTGCGGACGTGTTGCTGGAGGTGTCGCCGAAATTCGCCTCGTGCGGCGGGGCGATCGGCGGCTGTCTGCTGTGTGCTGCGATACTGGAGATCTCTGGCTCGAAGATACCGCCGGCGGCCTGCGTCGGCCCGTGCGTGGTGGGCTCGGGCATCGCCTGCTCGGGCGCCCTGGCCACCCTGCATAGGGAGATGGTGAAGAGCCTGCACATCGAGGCCCGGCGGGACCGGCTCCGGTGGTGATGGTGGCGCCATCTGTGAATGGAATGCGCCGCCCGGAGGCATCTCGTGGACAGGTGGCCGACGACTTGTTAGGTCTACTATGCGGAATCCCTTTGAAATGACATGCAACGACGTACAGCTTGTTGGTACATCTCCAGTTGGACTGCAGCTATTTTTTTGGGTATGCAGTAGTGTTGCATATTTATACATTGTGAATCGTGGTCGGCGTTACTGGTAAAATGCTTAGAAAGATCGCCTTACCCGTATGGTATGACAATGGAAATGATTAAAATATAGCAGTTTGCCCGGCTGTTAGCAATAAGCTGTTTCGCTCCGACGTTACGCTGCTTGTGTAATAAATGGGAACGCCAATCATCGGCATTGAATAAGCTGTGTAGTACGGGATAGCCACTTTCGTCCCGAACAAAAGATCCATGGGCATATAGGGTCAACGACTCAACGGGTCATCAGGCAAACAGGCTGACGGGTGATCAGGCAAACAGGATGATGGGTCATCGGGCAAACAGGCTGACGGGTCATCAGGCAAGCAGGCTGACGGGCCAACGGCTTGACGATTCAACGGCTTAACGGGACAAATTAATTCCCGAAAAATTAGCAAGGGGTTAACGGGATAAAGGTTTAACGGATATGTAACGGATTTTGATAGTTATCTCTTGAAAAAGTGTCTAGGTTAACGAGTTGACGGGTGAACGGGTCAACGATCCTCCAGTTATTGGTCAGAGGTCTCTCAACCAATGGTAGAGCGGTACAGTGGCTGATGTGGACAATATGCACGCTTTCGTGTGTTGATGCCACGCTTACACAATGAGGCAGGAATGTAGCGGAAGTAAGCATGGATTCAGCAGGGGTTCAGCAGGAGTTCAGCAGGGGCTCAGCAGGAGTTCAGCAAGGATCGACGGCCCTTCAAATCGGGCTGAATTTTGCTGAGCAAGCAGGGAAAGTCGTCCCCTTTCCAAAACAAAACATGGGAAAACACTGGTCGTCCCATAGAACTGCCACAAATGCAAAAAAACTGTATGCCCTCAAGGCTTAATCGACGAACATATAAGAACAGCGTCGTTAGCGTTAATCTACTCCGTAAAACTGATCATGATGCATACCATTCGAAAGCGCTCAATTTTCAAAAGCTAATTAAATCATCAGAATGCAGCTGGGAGCCCTATGGGCCCAGCTAGGGCCGTTCCATTGTTGGGCCCTGAGGGGCGGCCCCTACGATTTGACTAGGACCCCTACGATTTGACTAGGGACGATGAGGGTCCCTCTTATAAGGTAAATGGTCCTTTGCCCCCCCCCCTAAAACGTTCGGAAACCCAGTCGCGTTGCATATCATTCGAAAGCGCTCAATTTTCCAAAGCTAATGCAATCATCAGAATGCAGCTGAGGGCCCTAGGAGACCAGGTAGGACCGTTCCATTTCGTGTTTGGCTCTCTGGGGTGGCCCCTACGATTTCCTTAAAATTTGCTCTATCGACTCTTCAAACCAAGAAGACAAATCTGGCTGACGAAATATACCCGGTCATTTACGATTAGGGCACCCAGGGCTGATTAGGGCCCCTCTTATAAGGTAAAGGGGCTTTTGACCAAAAACACGTTATGAAACCCAGTCGTGTTGCCTATCATTCGAACGCACTTAATTTTCCAAAGCTAATGCAATCATCAGAATGAAGCTGGGGCCCTAGGTGCCCAACTAGTGCAGTTTCAATTGTTTGGCCCTATGTGGCGGCCCCTACGGTTTTCTTCAAATTTGCTCCGTCGACTCTTCAGACAAAGAAGATAAATCTGCCTGAAGAAACCTACCCGGTCATTTACGATTAGGGCCCCTCTTATAAGGTAAATGGGCCTTTGACCCCCCCCCCCCAACAACGTTCGGGAACCCAGTCGTGTTGCATATCATTCGAAGCGATAAATTTTCCAAAGCTAATGGAATCCTCAGAATGCAGCTGGTGGGTCTAGAGGCCCAGCTAGGTCCGTTTAAATTTTGCTGCAGCTGCATTCTGATGATTGCATTATCTTTGGAAAATTGCGCGCTTTCGAATGATATGCAACACGACTGGGTTTCCGAACATTTGTTTGGGCAAAGGCCCCTTTACCTCATAAAAGGGACCCGAATTGGCCTTAGGGTTCCTAATCGTAAATGACCGGCGTAGTCAGATTTGTCTTCTTGGTCTGAGGAGTAGCTAGAGCAAATTTGAAGGAAGTCGTAGGGCCAACAAATTGAAATGACACTAGCTGGCCCCTACAGGGCCCCCAGCTACATTCTGATGATTGCATTAGCTTTAGGAAATTGAGCGCTTTCGAATTATATGCAAAACGACTTCGTTTCCTAAGGTTTCTGAAGGAAAAGGCCCCTTTAACACTCGCCCCACGGGAGCTTTTTCACCTTCGCCCTTTTTTCACCTCGGGGGGGGGAGGCTGACATGCCCCCCTGTTAACTTCCAAACCAAGCAACTTAGAGCAATGCGGTAAGAACCAGCATGTTGCCTGTCATGGGAGCAATCAAACAGTATGCGAATTTTAAGTTTAAGGTCAAGGGGTGACCTGCCAGGTCAAGTGAATGACCTCGGATTTACCACGTCCAGAACAGCGATTTTGCTCTTCAGAAAACCTCAAAATTAGAAATTGATAAATTTAAATAAAAAGGCATGTTCCTAGACCAGTTTTGGCACAGAAATACAGAAAAGGTAATTATTTGTTCGTATCTTGTCAAAAAAAAATCAAACTTCGTTAACATTACACAACATTGTACTTAACCTAGCCTAAGTCCGCTTAGACTAGGTTTAGAGTGCTTAGATTTAGGCTACGGGGTTATTTCTGTAGGCTACCTTGCTTAAATTCTTCAAAAATACCGAAATCGAGAATATGGTGTCAAAAGAAGTCGGTAAGTCCCCACTTAACACGCGCCCTGGAGGGCCTCTGATAATTACACGCCCTGGAGGGGGGGGGGCGGATTTCGCCCCCCCCCCCCCCATATGATCTCGAAAACCACGCAACGTAGCGACAAGCAGGAAACGACGATAGATAGCTCGAGACAAGCTCTTTCGAAAGTATTTCGTGATTTTTTTTTTCAGGTCAATATTGAGGTCACCAGAGGTCATCAAGGGTCAGATTTTCAAGTTTTCAAGACTTCGGTTCGAACACTCCCAAATATCTCGGGAACTATGATAGTTAGCAGCAAACGGAAAAAAGCAATCGAAAGTCATTGAAAAATGCAATCGACATAAGTGTACTCAGATTTGAGCTCAGGTCAATAGTTTAGGCTCCAGAGGTCATCGAATGTCAAAAAGGTGATTTTGTTTTCAAAACTGTTTTCCCAAAATAACCTTTTACCTAATAAAGATAAAGCAATAATGTTTACGCCATCGCGTGTGTCTTGTCAAGGCGCTTCTAATCATATTCATGGTGACCGGGTTAGGTCAACTGAGAAATTTGACCTCAGGTCAAGGTCAAGTGGTGACCCAAATTGGTCATGTTGCATATTGGGAGACGTGTTTCGACGAGACAAACATATTGTACCGTTTTCTCTTCTCTATCTTCATTATGTCGATAGTTATTGATAAAACCGTGTTGGCGGTCACACAAATTGACATGACCTTAGGTCACCGATATTAGAAATCCGAGATGAACAAATTGTTGGTATCTATGACCCTTATGAAGTCCTGCAAGATTGAAACACCAATCGGCGTAAAACTGTGGCTGTGGTACTACTGCAAACGTTTTGGAGTTGAGGTCATCACGTGACCTGGTCTGGTAACCTGACCTGAGATGACATGAAGCAAGAATTTTTACATAATGCGGGAAGTTCATTTATAAACAGGTAACAAAAAACGGCGGCGCTGCGCGCCGCCGTTTTTGCGCTATCCTCGAAAAACCGGAGGGGTGGGCGGATTTCGCCCCCCCTCCAGGGGGCTGCGTGTTAAGGTATATGATACTCAGTACCCACCAGAAAGTCCTACCGTAATAACACATCTTACTGTTCTTGTGCATGCTAGTATCATTTCTAAAGTACTTAATATATTGTCAATCGGTTAAAATATTCGGAATCCTCATTGCGATTCCCTATCCGAAACTAATATCCGTTTTGGAAAAAACATATTCATAGGGGGCGCCACAATAGCATTAAGGGACCTTTTTTGGTCATAACAAGCGTAACTTTTTTGTTTATAAACATTTTTCAAATCAGTTTTGTCGAGAGCACTGCCCATGAAAATGCACATACTGTGTTTGCTTATGTGTTTTCACAAAATATTCAAAATAGTTTTTCCTTTTTTTTTACTTTTTCATATAAAATTTTTAAGAAAAAAAAGAAAAAAAGAACGTACCCGCGCTGAGCTAGATAAAAAGAAATCGAAAATCGGTCCAATGGTTTTTAAGATATATCAGTTAATATGCCAAAAGAGGTGTTTTTAGTCACTTTTTTATAACGTCTCGTAAATCGCTTAAAAATTGAGGAAAAAAATATGGTTGGAGGATTCCAATTCAAAATGAACTGAATTTTCATATTCTGGAGAAGAAAACAAATCCAAATTTTAACGTATAGCTTTTTTGCACATTGTTTGTTTTATTCTAGTTTCTGATAGATGGTAAAGGGTTCAGTTTGCCACATTTGAACAAAACCAGGACTTTCTAGAATTTTTTCAAGAAAGTTACGGGCATTTTTAGCCAACATAACGACAATTTTGGTATTTTTATGGTGTACATCATTAGAAGCGCATTGTCCATGGCGAGTTCGTTTCTCCAATACAAAATGGTAAAACATTTGAAAACAAATGTTATTCCCGAAAAGGTGGATTTCTCAGACAAATTCTTCTTTTTTAATTGGAAAAACGACAAATGAATTCGATGTAGAATTGGAAGGGTCATCCCAAAAAGAATATCGGGTTTAAAATCGATTGACAACTTTTTGAGTTATTTTGCTTACAATATTGACCCATATATATGTACTACACATTTTGTACGAAGGATTTTTTAAAGTTTACATTTTAGTGATATAGAACCTGTGAAGCTCTACCAGAATCTGTTTTCCTTTTTACTCTATCTATACTACTTTTTTTTTTAGCTAGAGTGGTTACAGTTTTAATTAGTTTTAATTCGTTTAATATTAATCCATTAAAACATGACTTAGTCCATTTGCTCGTAGCGTGCTCAAATATTTGAGTAATTTTAAAACAAAACAAAATAATTTGGAATGGCCATGAAACGTAGTTGTTTTTCAGGTTAACAGATCCTTTCATCGATCTTTTCGAAACTACTAGAATTTTGAGAATTTAATTAAAATTTAAGCAGTTTTTGGAGAATAACTTAAGAACTGTTAAGTATTTAAGGATTGTTACAACAAAAAATGGGCCTTCTCACGGCGGTCCACGCGGATATTTTTTTTTGAAACTTGATCATATACAGTTTTCTTGTTAATTGCAAAGGACCCTAAATCGCTGCCAAAATAGTGTGGTTTTGGTCGTTGAAAATAAGTACTGCTTTATTAGTTTCGAGGACCAAAATCACATTCCTTAAAGTACTGCATATTTGGATCCGGCCCTGCCCGGCCCTTTCCGGTCATGACCGTCCCCTGCCTGGCCCTGTCCGGCCCTGCACTGTCCGGCCTGCCGGCCCTGCCCAGCCTGCCCGGCCCTGCCCCTGCCGCGGCCCTGCCCGGCCCTGCCCGGGGCCCTGCGCCGCCTGCCGGCCCTGCGCCCTGCCGGCCCTGCCCCGGCCCCTCGCACCGGCCCTGCCCTGCCCTGCCCGGCCCCTGCCCGCGCCCCTGCCCGGCCCTGCCCGGCCCTGGCCCGGCCCTGCCCGGGCCCTGCCCGGCCTGCCCCGCCATGCCCGGCCCAGCCCGCCCGGCCCGGCCCTGCCCCGCCTCCGCCCGGCCCCGGCCCCGGCGTGCCCCGGCCCTGCCCGGCCCATGCCCGGCCCTGCCCCCCGGCCCCTGCCCCGCGCCCCCTGCCCGGCCACTGCCCGCCCTGCCCCGGCCCTGCCCGGCCCTGCCCGGCCCTGCCCGGCCCTGCCCGGCCCTGCCCCCGGCCCCCTGCCCGGCCCTGCCGGCCCCTGCCCAGGCCCTGCCCGGCCCTGCCCGGCCCTGCCCCCCCTGCCCGGCCCCTGCCCGGCCCTGCCCGGCCCTGCCCGGGCCCTGCCCCCGGCCCCCTGCCCGGCCCTGCCCGGCCCTGCCCTGGCCCTGCCCGGCCCTGCCCGGCCTGCCGCCCTGCCCGTGCCTGCCCGCCCTGCCGGCCCTGCCGGCCCTGCACTGTCCGGCCCTGCACTGTCCGGCCCTGCACTGTCCGGCCCTTGCACTGTCCGGCCTCTGCCCGGCCCTGTCTGGCAAAAGTCCATACAAAGTTTGTCCATCAAAAGTTTGACGCATATAAGTTTTTTGAACATTTGAGCTTAATAACTCAAAAACTTACCACTGTGATGTCAAATCTGAAACGGATTTGGGATTTCCCATCTAATTGTACATCTGATTAGTGTTCACGGTTTTCAAAATACTCAACAACAAAAATCAGAAAACTCGATTTTTAATTAAAAAACTTGTTTTTATTATTGGTTAATCGAATTCGTCATCAAATTCTGCTTCTTATGAGTTATAGCAAGCCGCTGTCATTCAAAGGACGTAAAGAGCGACGAGCATCGACCGCCCGGCAGCGCTCGTAACTCGGCCGACGGGTTACGAGCGCCGCTCGGCCGATGGCAGACGCAATGCCATACAAACTACAAAGCACATAAAGAGCGACGAGCATAAGGGTGTAAAAAACACATTTTCGTCGGTGCAGAGCTTGACAATTGACACGAGCGTTTCTTCTTTAGGCCAATAACAAGTATGCCAAATTTCATTTCGATCCTTTGAGCTTTGGTTTAAAGGGTCTAAGTCATGGTGGCAATATATTGGTATATATATATAGGAAATAGAATGCCTATAACTTAAAAACCGAAATGGATCGAGGCAAAACCGCTTTCAGTTTTAGATAGCTAATGGATGTACCTACGACATATGATGAACTTAATTTTAAAATTGCTTACCTTTAAGTCACAATTATTTTAATTTGTGTTTGAACGCTTGTCACTCAACAACTAAAATGAATAGAAGCCAAACCAGTGATCAGTTTCTAATAGATCGGAGCAGGAATTACAAATATGTGTCTCCCATTACCCCATTACTCGCAAATTACTCCATTTAAAAAAGGGATTTATGGGATAACAATAGGCAAATTACCCATTACTCCCATGATTCGCAAATAGCGTCGTGATCAGAGACTACGTGCCAGAGAGTGTACCCTGCCTCCGGCGGCGAGCGTTCATGTCCCGATCGTGGGCCCGGAACAGCCGATATGAAACCGGGCCCACTAGTCCTGTGTCGAAATTACTTAACGTAGGGAGGTAATTCTTTCACCACAACCCATTTTAGATCTGCTCTACAAATCTGCTATCTCAGTCCAAAACCCCATGTTAAAGGGTGAACTATTCCCTGTAAGCTAGCCATGCTGTGTTTATATGCTCGTTGATTATGCCCTTGAGGGCATTTTTGTAAAAATTGTGTCCGTTCTGGGAAATGGGAAATGGGGATGACCAGTATTTTCCCATGTTTTGTTTTGGAAAGGGGAACGCCTTTCTCTACATGCTCAACGAAATTCCGCCGATCTGAGGGGCTGTCGATCCTGCTGAACTCCTGCCTGAATCCCCTGCTGAAACTCCTGCTGAATCCCTGCTGAACTCCTGCTGAATCCCTGCTGAACTCCTGCTGAATCCCTGCTGAACTCCTGCTGAATCCCTCTGAACTCCTGCTGAATTCCCTGCTGAACTCCTGCTGAATCCCTGCTGAACTCCTGCTGAATCCCTGCTGAACTCCTGCTGAATCCTGCTGAACTCCTGCTGAATCCCTGCTGAACTCCTGCTGAATCCTGCTGAACTCCTGCTGAATCCCTGCTGAACTCCTGCTGAATCCCTGCTGAACTCCTGCTGAATCCTGCTGAACTCCTGCTGAATCCCTGCTGAACTCCTGCTGAATCCCTGCTGAACTCCTGCTGAATCCCTGCTGAACTCCTGCTGAATCCCTGCTGAACTCCTGCTGAATCCCTGCTGAACTCCTGCTGAATCCCTGCTGAACTCCTGCTGAATCCCTGCTGAACTCCTGCTGAATCCCTGCTGAACTCCTGCTGAATCCCTGCTGAACTCCTGCTGAATCCCTGCTGAACTCCTGCTGAATCCCTGCTGAACTCCTGCTGAATCCCTGCTGAACTCCTGCTGAATCCCTGCTGAACTCCTGCTGAATCCCTGCTGAACTCCTGCTGAATCCCTGCTGAACTCCTGCTGAATCCCTGCTGAATCCCTGCTGAACTCCTGCTGAATCCCTGCTGACTCCTGCTGAATCCCTCTGCTGAACTCCTGCTGAATCCCTGCTGAACTCCTGCTGAATCCTGCCTCTACTTCCGGTGCATTAGGCAAGAGGGCCGCTCGCTAGTGATTGTTGTATAGCCTTGCTAGTGATGACAATACTCTGTTTTGGCCATTGCATATATAGTTTTGACTTTTGGCTGTCTTACGTGTTGGAACAGTGACGTTCCAGATGCAGTTTTTTCCTGGCATATTTAATTAGCATCAAGCATGTTGTGTACAAAATGCTATGGTCATGGACTTTGGATGGGGTTTCATGACGTCATAAAATATCGGCCAATTAAAAGACGTTTCGAGGTCCGTTGCGTTCGTAGTTTGCTTATCACTGCACTGCCTGGCGCTTTCCACCA
>JAXIVJ010012074.1:0-41459 GCA_036785665.1 Chirona hameri | reverse complement strand
CTGACGGACCGGATAGATGGTAGCCCTGGGTACCTGACGGACCGGAGAGAGGGCAGTACTGGGTACCTGACGGGCCGGATAGATGGTAGCCCTGGATACCTGACGGACCGGAGAGAGGGCAGTCCTGGGTACCCGACGGACCGGATAGATGGTAGCCCTGGGTACCTGACGGATCGGAGAGAGGGCAGTCCGGGGCACTGGACGGCGGACTGAGGAGCCGGCCGGCCTCCCTCCGTCAGTGCGCGGTGAAAGGCAGATCAGAGGTGTGCGGGGAGGGCGCTGCAGTGCTGGTCACTAACGTCAAGAAGGTGGTCAGGGACGCGTGTGAGCCTCACTGTGCGTCTGTGAGCGGCCGCCGAACGGTGGTGGAGGGGCGGGGTGCTGTTACGGCGGGCGGCGCAAGGTATAAGGCCGGCAGTCTCCCGCGGTGTCGCGGACAACAGTGACGGGTTGTACGAGCTGCGGAGGAGCTGTTGGAGCTGCTGTCGGGGAGCTGTTGGAGCTGCTGCGGAGGAGCTGTTGGAGCTGCTGCGGAGGACTGTTGGAGCTGCTGCCGGGGAGCTGTTAGAGCTGCTGCGGAGGAGCTGTTGGAGCTGCTGCGGAGGAGCTGTTGGAGCTGCAGCGGAGGAGCTGTTGGAGCTGCTGCGGAGGAGCTGTTGGAGCTGCGGAGGAGCTGTTGGAGCTGCAGCGGAGGAGTTGTTGGAGCTGCGGAGGAGCTGTTGGAGCTGCTGCCGGGGAGCTGTGCAGCAGCGGAGGACGGGAGGCGATTCTCTGCAAACGACACCACAGACAGGTGAGATAAGGATGGAAGCAGCCTAGATGTTTTGTGATTTCCTCTATCACACATAACGCATGTTATTTGTGCTCGTGTCGCATCCTTTAGCCAGATACAGGCGGAGGAGCTGTTGGAGCTGCTGCCGGTTTGTTAGCTGTAACCGGGACAAAAATGATGCGGACTCGATCTATTATTCGTGAACCTTTGTGTAAGGCAGACTATTCCAAGGTGATTGTTCATTCTACTATTAGTCATTAAACGTTATTGTTTGGATGCACTATATTTTACTCATTTTAAATATTCGGTATAAATTTTAAGCTTTTGATTTTGATAACGTGTTTAATAAATGAGTTATCTTTGTGCTTTAAATTTGAAAAGCTAACTTCGTTCGAGTTTTTTTTTACTGATTGGGTATTGAACATATATTGTTGCATGGACACATCTTTGAGGAAATTGTATATTTCTGAATAAGTTTTGAAACATTTGCGCCATTTATTTGTTTCACACTAGTTTCGATATTCAAGGGTGCATTACACAATTTACCTATACTGGTGTTCCATACCGCGCCGGAAAAACAGCATCCAAGTAGTCAAAGGCACCTGAAAGCAAACTTAAACACTCGTCATCTCGAAATTCATTATTCGAGGTGCGTACCCCTTGTGATAAGCCTTCTGTTTTGCTTTCCAAGATGTATGTGTTACCTGAGCGGGGCTACGAATCACTTGCATAAGAAGTCGGGGTGTCGTTGTTCCACCTACTGATTGCGAAAAGAGAACGGGGCTCGTGCGCCGCATGTATAACCAGGGTGGCAGCCACCATATACGGACACCTGCACGCCCTCTGCTGGGGGCACGGTCGCGCATGTATAACCAGGGTGGCAGCCACCATATACGGACACCTGCACGCCCTCTGCTGGGGGCACGGTCGCGCATGTATAACCAGGGTGGCAGCCACCATATACGGACACCTGCACGCCCTCTGCTGGGGGCACGGTCGCGCATGTATAACCAGGGTGGCAGCCACCATATACGGACACCTGCACGCCCTCTGCTGGGGGCACGGTCGCGCATGTATAACCAGGGTGGCAGCCACCATATACGGACACCTGCTCGCCCTCTGCTGGGGGCACGGTCGCGCATGTATAACCAGGGTGGCAGCCACCATATACGGACACCTGCACGCCCTCTGCTGGGGGCACGGTCGCGCATGTATAACCAGGGTGGCAGCCACCATATACGGACACCTGCACGCCCTCTGCTGGGGGCACGGTCGCGCATGTATAACCAGGGTGGCAGCCACCATATACGGACACCTGCACGCCCTCTGCTGGGGGCACGGTCGCGCAATATCTATGCGTGTTTATTGTGCACCATGTCCACCACGATTCACGAACCATATAGGAGATATTCCGTTCTCTGCGTACTGGAAATGGAATTCATAATTTTATCTCGATAACAGCGTGGGTGGTTTTCTTTTTAGTTGTTATAGTAAGCTGTGGACAAAGTGCATTGCAGTGAGATGCAAATAATGCATTGCCTTAAGCAGGATTGATACCGCTTTTGAATGACATAATCGACGCCCATCTGCAGTTGGGAACACATTTATTAAACTTTATTATTATTATTATTAATTATTATCAACAGGTCCCTACAAACATCCAGTGTTCAGTTATGGGAAACGTATCTAAGCCTCATGTTTACACATTCTGTGCATTTTCTAACTTTCGAAAGAGTAACAGCATCTCTCTTGTGCGCAATGCCCATGTCATCTTTGCAAGATGTTGTTTATTGCTTAGCTCTCGACGACAGATGAGAACGCTATGAACCTTACAAAGACTTAAGCTTCCTTGGTCTTCCTTCCTGTTCTGCAGGCTACTGCTTGTGTGACCGCAATCAAACAATCAACCGGTATTGTCGCTTGCAAAGCGGTCTCAGCGTTTTGCAGAAGGTGATGTTATTGATTCTCAGGAAGGTATTGATCCTATTGTGTTCTGATATCACCGTTAACCAATGGGATCATTGCGATAATGCTAGTCTCCCAAACGTCAACTCAGTATTCAACTTTGGCATCACGACTCAAGATTACGGTTGTTCAATGAAAGCAAGTTGTATGCAATTCAATACGTTGGACAAATCCCTGCGTTAACCCGCGCCCCGCTGGGAGCTCCGGCCGAACAAGCCCACTGGGGGGGGGGGAGTAGAGGAGGGGGCAAATTCTGCCCCCTTCGTTATTTTCCGAACCAATAACCGCAGAGAGACGTACAAGGTGGCAATCGAAAGCTCTCAATGAGAAGCATCTAAGCCATACGCGAAAATGTCAAAATAAGGTCACATGACGGGTCACGGTCAGGTCAAATGTCAAAATTGAGGTAAATGAGTTTGGAATATACTTTCCATCCAAAGCCATAGATTGTGACTATTATCGCACAAAGTGCTCTCAAAGGTATAATGCATCTCCCGCATAAGCAAAAGTGAAATTGTAAGCGAAGGTCAAGGTCAAGATCAGGTTACAAAAGGTCACAGGTCTACGAAAGCCATGCGACACATGTATGGGTTATTTTACACGTAGAATTCGATAGAAGCAGCCATTTTCACAACCTGACCCCATATAATGGCC
This sequence comes from Chirona hameri, assembly GCA_036785665.1. NCBI lineage: Eukaryota > Metazoa > Arthropoda > Thecostraca > Balanomorpha > Balanidae > Chirona > Chirona hameri. Next base: position 38,068 of record JAXIVJ010012074.1, on the reverse strand, counting down.
CTCAAGTCAAGGTCAGGTCACAATAAGGACAACATTTGAAATTGATTAATAGAAATAAAAAAGGCATGTTCCTAGACCTGCTTTGTCTCAGACATACAGCGGTGGTGTTTATTTGTCTGTATCGGGTCATTCAAAGCCAAAAAACGTAACTGAAAAAATGACGTCATGTGTTACTTATACGTAGGGAGCCATGAGCCAGTAAAAAATAAAGATATTGCTTTGAAATTTGGTTTACGTATCGTCCATACTTGGTTTTCTAACATAGCTTCTGGTTTTTGGGATATCTTTTTTTAAAAAAATTGTGGAAATTCTTCCCAAAAAAATCTTTTTCTTTTCATTTTTAGGGTCATAAACCCAAAATTCCGAAAATCCGAGATACATTTGGAAGAAAATGTCCTTTACTTTTTTGCCGTTTTTGTTTTGCAATTTGATACAAAACTCGATATTCTACGATTTTTCAAACATTTATCATTTTCCCGCCAAAAATGGCATGACATGACGTCATTAAAACGTCATTTTCTTCCAAAGAACTACATCAATTTCACTGAAATTGTGTAAGAAGACGTAGAATTGATGTAGCATCAGGTACTCTAAGTTTCAGGTAGATATCTATCATAGTTTTCAGGTTATTATGAAAATCCGGAGGGGGCAAATTCCCCCCCCCCCCCCAGCTGAGAGCGGGTTAATAATAATAATATTCACCTTTTGGAACTAATCTCACCTTTTCGAACTACCCTTTCGTAAATAATTCACTGTACAAGTTAAAATTAGCCTGCCTACGCATTGATATTCATCATGAAGGTATGTAATATGTTTCCTGCACTCTATCTTTTGCGAATATGTACCAAACTTTGATGAACAATCAACAGGCATTTGACAAAAGTGCATTGAAATCGGCAGTTTAGTTTGGCCCCGGACGGCGACCTATTTAGTGTTCTCGACACATTTTTTTTGTTAATGGATGTTTCCCTCATGAATTTTCATCATACAGGTATGCAATACATTACAATGCACACATGAAACATTTATTTGTACCGTTTTCCCAAAATCAATCAATAAACATTTCAGAAAACCGTGATGCATTCGGCGGTTAACTTGACCCCCTGCAACGACGTATTTAGTGTATGCGATTTGTTGAGCGGTAATTCAACGATTGGTTTGGTTTGTGGACCAAGCAACGTATCCTCTTGGGACCAAGGTGCTAATTGGAACTCTCACCCTGTTCCGAAGGGTATGGGGAGCCGGGCAGACTTTTGCAGTGGCCCGCCGAGGGATTGAACCCCGGTCCCCAGCACAGAAGGCAAGTATCTTACCACTGCGCCGAGTTGCCTGCCCTCCGGTAATTCAACGAGAGCTATTCAACGTTGAACAGATTGAAATAAAAGCGCCAGATATGTCGCACTTCCAATAGTGAAGGAAAAACACCGATTATGAATTCCGAAAAAAGTATATGTACTTGTTTTTCAGATTCACAAAAAAAAAATTGGAATAGAAAAAGTTGTGATATAATTTTGAAATTGAGACTCGATCAATTTATTACCATACATGTTGCATAAGATAATGCAGAAAAATATATCAAAAGGTGAATATTTCCCTTTAGAGAAATATTCACCTGTTGATCTATTTTTCTACATTATCTTATGCAACATGTACGGTATTAAACTAATCGAGTCTCAATTGACAAATTAATTAAATTACAAAAAAAATGAATATTTCCCTGGGATATTGCCACCGCGCAGGCCAATATTGAGTTTTTGGTGTGTATCGGTAGATTAAGCATGTCCGATTTCACCTGCAAAACTTGGTTCCCGAAACTCCCCACATTAGATTTAAAAAAAAAAATAGATTTGCACCACTCATGATTGGCACACATTCGACAAATTGGAGTCGCCTCATCACTATTTAGAAACGCTTCTTTGCGGACTATGATTTGCTTTTGAATATTGCAAACTCAATATCACCATTCAATCAGTGCACTTTACAATTAAACTGAGTATACAGTTAATTATATTTTCAACAACCATAGCCTCTTTCATAATAAAACATGAATAAAACAGCAAGAATAAAAAGGCGGAGCGATCCTGGGGATCCGGCCCCAGGATCCCTCCCCCCCCTCCTCCCCCAGATTAGCATCCCCAGGATCCCCCAGGGCTGTGGGTCCGCCCCCCCCCCCCTCCCCGGTGGCGACGCCCCTGTGTGCGAGTGTGTCGATAGCAGACTAGGAAGCACTGAGAAAAGGCACTGAGAAGCATCTCAAGCAGACACAAGAAGATGAGATGACGTATAGCCTGTCAATGCTGTTATACTTCTAGTTGAAGTGCGTCAAAGACATCGCAACAAACAGCACAGTTAGATGGACTTCGAAACGTCTCAGGCGTGGACAGGTAGATTTTATGTTCTCACGCTTACAATTTAACCCGGCATTGACTGGGGTCTCAGCCGAACGCCATTGTCTGGGGGGGTGTTAAACGCCCCCCTGGTTATCTTCCGAACCAATGATCGCAGCGAGACGCGCAAGACGGCAATCGAAAGCTCTCAATGTGATTAATCTAAAGCATACTCAAAACGTCAAAGTGAGGTCAAATGTTAGGTCACGGTCAGGTCAAGTGTTAACATCGACGTATTTGAGCTTATGGGCCATATTTGCCATCCAAAGCCTTCAATTACGACCATGATCACCCAAAGTGCTGCCAAAGGTATGATACACATCTCGTATGAGCCAACGTGAGATTGCTGGCTAAGGTCAAGGTCCCGGTCAGGTCACAAAAGGTCACTATGCTCAAAATATCTACGAAAGTCATACAACACATGTTTTATGAGTTATTTTCCACGGATAATTCGATAGTGATAGTCATGTTTCCACCTGACTTAATTTACGTGACGTTAATGTCAAGTTCAGGTCAAGTTCAGGTCACTGAAGGTCAAAATTTGAAATTGATAAATATAAATAAAGAGGTCAAGTTTATGGACTTCCTATTCTCTCAGGAATACAGTGCTGGCATTCATTTGTCTGCATCTGGTCAATAAAAGCCCAAAAACGCAATTAAAAAATATGACGTCATGAATTACCCATACTTTAGATGTCATAAGTCAGTCAAAAATGGATAAATCTGTTTGAAATTTGGTATAGTAGTTGCCTAGGCATAGTTCTCTGACATATCTTCCGATTTTGTGAATCATTTAGAAAAGTTTGATTTTGTGATAATTTTCCCAAACAAAAAGGTTTCTGGTTGGTGGCCCTTGCAATTTGCTATCTTTTGGCGTTTTTTTATTGCATTTTGCTTCAAATTTTGCATTTGTACGGCCTGGCAAAGTTTAGCTGATTTTGGTGTAAAACTCGTGTGTAGTGACGTCACTAAATTCGCTATAACTCGAGAGAAAAAAATCGACGAAATTTCTTCATTTTTTCACAAAAGACGTAACCATGATTTATAAGGTGTCCGAAGATTTACGTTGATAGGGCTATTCGTTTTTCAGCTATTGCAAAAATTCATCAAGGGGGAGCGTTAAACGCCCCCCCCCCCAGTCAATGGCAGGTTGAGGTCCTATACCTACCACTGTACGTCGGCAGCCGTATTGTTAGAGTGGTAATGGTAATGATACCAGTATCCACGTAACGCAGTCAGTGAAGTGTGAGAAGTGTCGTCACCACTGGGTCCGGTTTGCGGCCAGCTCTACCTGAGCGGAACCAAAGGCCGCCTCTCTCTTTCCAGGATCCCCCCGGCTTAGCCTTGACCCTACATCCGGTCAGCAGCTTAGGTTACGTGCACGCTGAAAGTCGTGGCAAGATATCGTGGCACGCTGCACGATTCGTGGCACGCTGAACGTCGTGGTGGCCAGCTCTGTCACTCGCTGTTGCCACTGAAATAGACTGAGTGGTGCTGAAACTGCTTTATCAATGGCGTAAGGAATGTGAAGGGATATATATATTCAGAAGAAAAAGAACGTCGGGAGGACACTGGACACTGGTCAGTGGATTCCATGTGCATTCCTCCCAGAGCTGCAGGATGAAGTTCGTGCCGAGTTGCTATTGAAGTATGGTGTGATTAACGACCATTCGGGATTTGTAGCCGAAACGATAGTTTGTGGGAGCACTATTTGCTGGCCGGATCAGTTCGCTAAACTCGACACCTGTGTGACCGGAGATCAGTTAGTGAATATACTATGTTTGAGAAGAAACTTCCCTCCAATAGCATGTGTTCGTCAGTCGATACAGTCTCCTGCATGAAACATGAACCCAGTCGATACAGTCTCCTGCATGAAACATGAACCGTGCAGGCAGGCGAGGTCCGGCTACTGCAGCCTTGACCTCAGTCATCGCACCCTCCGACCCAACTGCGGGAAGCAAACAAACAAAGACCATTGTTTGTCACGATTATGCGTGGAAGGTCGGCTAGGCTCGGGGCGGTTCGGGACGGCTCGCGCGGCTCGGGAATTCTGGTGACGTCACCACAGCCGTGTCCGGGCCGCAGGCACGTTCACTGCGGTCCTCCAGTCCGGACAGCAGTCGCTGCCTGCTGCTGCCCGCCGCCATCGCCGCGGGCTCCCTGTTACAACACAGTGGTGTGGCGTGTGGACATGGTACAGACCGAGGTGCCCGACGGCCGGCAGAGGGGCATCGCTGAACACCGGCCGGTTAGCTCAGGATGAAACGCAATGGTGCAATCCTTTGATCCGTGATGCAGGCTATGTCGTCAGAGTTTCGTTATTTTACTTGGGAAAGTTTGAAACTGAAATAGTTATATCGAATTTATGGAATTTTAAATTGAAAACTAAGAGGGCTAGGAAGACGCAGAAATGAAGTGTTCGAAAGCTCAGAAGAAAAAAAAACAATGGAAGTCGTTTCGGCCATTTTTCGTTTTGAATTTGACTTCGTCCATCAAAGGGTCATCCCGTCGGCGATCTTGAGAAATGAATAAATAAATAATGTTTTGGCTCAGGTCAATATTGAGGTTATCATAAGTCATCAAGGAGCAAATTTTCCAATCTTAGGCCTTTGCCCCAGGAACCCCAAAATATCTTAGGAATTATGGTAGCTAGAAACATACGGGAAAAGCAATCGAAAGCTCTTGAAATGAATCCAATCGCCGATGGTATTCTCAAAATTTAGCTCAAGCCAATAGTTTAGGTTCCAGAGGTCACCAAATGTCACGCTGGCATTATATTTCAAGAAGTGTTTCGTGATTAATTTGTTATCTAACAAAAATGTGACAATAATGTTAACGTCATCTTGTTTGTCTCATCAAGGCGCTTCGAACTACGCATATGCATGATGACCGGGTTAGACCCGGCCGGTTAGCTCAGGATGAAACGCAATGGTGCAATCCTTTGATCCGTGATACAGGCTATGTCGTCAGAGTTTCGTTATTTTACTTGGGAAAGTTTGAAACTGAAATAGTTATGTCGAAATGTTTGACTGTTTGATAAAGGCCTGTGGCCGAAATATTACAACATTATAATCACATTTTGATAACATTGGATTTTCACATTTTCGAGGAAAAGGTCATGTTTTTTTAGTTTATTAATTATGGCCGGGTTAGGTCAAATTCAAAATTTAACTCAGGTTAAGGTGATTTGGTGACCCAAGTAGGTCATGTTGCATATTAGGAGACGTGTCTCGACAATAACAACATATTGGTGTCAGTTTCACTTATGTATCTTCATTCTGTTGAAAGTTATTGGCAAAAGTGCTGGTGACCACTTATAACCTCAGCTGCCCTAGTGGAGATCAGTGAGCAAAAGTTACACTTGGGTCATCAAGAATGGGCTATAATGACAATAATTGGTTTGATCTAATGCGTATCCTCTGAAAGGGAAGCATTTGTATAGTTCCTCATTCCCATATCATGGGAGGTCACGAAACTGACATGACCTTAGGTCACCGATATGAAAAATCCGAGAAATACGAATTGAAGGTGGGTGCTTATAGCTTTATACAGTGATATGAGTTTTAAACCGTTCGGTGAAACACTATGGTTTTAGCACAACCCAAAGCTTCTTCGGAAGTGGGGTCACTTGACGTGACCTGGTGACCTGACCTGAGATTACCCAAGATTAAAAATCACAAAATGTGGGTAATTGATGCCCAAATAGTTGTGTCAAAATTCGCGACGCTGCGCACCGCCATTTTCCGCTATTCCCGAAAAACTTAGGAGTCACAATGACCCCCAACCAGGGTGAAGGTTAAATTGGTGATTTATTTAACTGATTTAAAAAAAATCATCACTCGTTCACGTCCTTTATTCGGATTAGACATGAGTGCAGTCCTGTACCTCTGCACACCTCGTCTAATTTGTGACCTCATAGCTCTCACAAAACGCAGGTGCACAGTGAGTAATTATACCCTGCACCAGTATTATTGGAAACCTACCCGGAGGCCCGTGCCTGCGAAAGTGTTACCCGTTCAGGCCATTGATGTCCAGGAGCCAGCCTGTCGTGCTGCGCTCGCCTGCTTTGCGCAGTGCGCACATCTTCTGGTCAGCGACCGTTTGCTTGCCGTGCCGTAAAACATACAAAGGAGGTAGAATGCTGACGTGAGGCGGATGGATCCGAACGGTTTTAAGCTTGCAGTGAATTCATGTCATCGGTCGTTGAAAATGTGTGTCAGTGTCGTGCACATGTTTGAAGTGTTGCGGTTGTGATATTTTACCATCATCTTGCAATCCCCATATTTGTGTTGTTTTGTCTGTCCGACTGAGGGTATGTAACAGCCACTTTGCCAGCTGGAGTCAATACAATGCAGTAAGCACCTTGATCGAACCAGCCAGATTTGGATTAATTCATTACACCATACTAGCCAGCTAGAGAGAGGACAACCTAGAGCACTGCATGACCAGAGGCAGCACTGCTAAGAGGCAGCTCCAGACCAGGCTCCGTCCTCTAAAAATCCTCGCTGTTTTATATTGCTGGTCTCTGTGCACTATCTTGCGCATACATCGAAGAAAAGAAATATCGTTACTCCCACCGTAAGCGGTGAGCCTACGGAGGCCCTATCAGATACTGTTAAGAGGCAATTTTGCATTTCACTTCCGAATGGTATGCCAATTCCACGAAGAGTTACATACATTTTTAATTTGAGGAAAATTTTGCCCAAGCAAGTCGGCGTTCTTCGAAAACGTTATTGTCCGTCAAATGCTGGCTGACCATCTCGAGCATGCCCGGCGGACGTGCGGTGAAAAACCAGGTCACACTTTCAGCTCCGTTTGACGTGTGACTTCTGCCGCGCGGGCGGGTGCCACCCAGGGCCAGCAGACTTGCTTTCGTTGGCCTCCCTGCCCGCGCGGTGAGACTGCTGCCGGCTAGGCTACCAGCCCACCTCGCCCGACATGCGCTGGGGGGGAGGGGGCGGGGGGTGGCTCCGGTCATTAGCGACTGTTGGCTGTCGACATGTGTCTGGAAAATGAGTGAACACCACAGGATGCGTGCGCTCACGCTGGTCGCGAGTTTCACTTTCGTTGAGAGTGTGTCAGATGGTGGGATAAGACGCGAGATGTACTCTTGGTTCGGCGCAGCTCACCGCTAGCTGATTGCGAATACAATGGTCGGTGATTCGGTAACTTTCCCTGGGATGTCGCCAGCTGGCTTGAGAAGGCCGGTGAAGCGTTCAGCGCCAAGCCTCTCTGACCGTGACCAGAGACCACTCAGTCATCCAGCGCGAGCTTCTGAGGCGGCAGCGACCGACGTCCAGTCGTGACGTGACGTACTACTGACGTGCAGTCGTGACGTACTGCCGTACATAGGAACCTGGTCCGGGACCGGACCGATGACACTGACCATGGAAAAAGGTCCGGTCCCGCAGGAAGCGGGAGTGATCTGAAGATAAGACACCGGTTATCCTAAGAATGTGTCCACGCCAGCGTTGTCATGATCACCGACGCCGGATTACCTGGGAAGCACTGGCTTAGTGTCGCGCATTGTTAATACATGGGTCACAATCAAACAATGATCTTCGCCCTGACACAGCGGCCATTTCAGACCGGTCTATCGGATCCGTTCAGACAGACATGACATCCTTCCCCACCATTTGAGCGTGATTGTTAGATTTTTCGTCCACGTTATTCGAAAGGTCAGAAATGTGAATCATGACCTCCCGTACCCCCAGTTACCACTTTCCCGAGTTGCCATTGCACTGGCTGTGTCGCTGCGTTTCAGCTCTGTATTGTACCGTGTCGTGTCGCTCCAACCAACAATACCCGATCTGCAGCGTCCTGACGTGACCTCTGCTCCCGATCGACAGCGTCCTGACGTGACCTCTGCTCCCGATCGATAGCGTCCTGGCGTGACCTCTGCTCCCGATCGACAGCGTCCTGGCGTGACCTCTGCTCCCGATCGACAGCGTCCTGACGTGACCTCTGCTCCCGATCGACAGCGTCCTGACGTGACCTCTGCTCCCGATAGACAGCGTCCTGACGTGACCTCTGCTCCCGATCGACAGCGTCCTGACGCGACCTTTGCTCCCGATCAACAGAGGTCATGCTAACTTGTAGCAGACTACGGTCAGCATCAGCTTCCCAGCCGTCACTGCTGCTGACGTCACCGATGCTGCTGATGATGCTGCTGCTGATGCTGGGCACATGCTGCTCGGCCAGCCCGTCCGAGCAGACCAGGATCTCATCGAGACAAAGTGAGTAGCGATATCATTGTATAAGCTGGGCTGGTGCGGTCTCATACGGGAATATTATCATATGAAAATATGGTATATGGTCGATTCATACGCGATGAGGATATGCTTTATGTGCGATTCATTCGTGGTGGAAATATGCTTTGTGTGCTTTTGCAACGCTTTTTCAGAATATGCTGTGAACTGTTGGTGTATATTGCTTGAATGAAGCTTTGCGGCGAGACAAGACATATATTTGAGATTCGAATCATAAAATGTACATAGAACATTGTAAATGTTTCAGAGGAGTTCAGAAAGCCCAAACGCTTTCTTGTAAGAACAAGAAAGCCAATTGATACCGATAAACAATGATCATTCAGAGCTTTATCAGATTTTAGCATTGGCACTTTAATCTTCATATGTATGAGTAAGTGCAGCAATATGCAGAAGCTGTGTCGTTGGTAAGCTGTCGTTCACGGAGTATGCTCAAAACAATGCAGGTTCCACAAACGAATTCGAATAACGTATGTGCATAACAAAACTGTAAAATTAGTTTATGAAGTTATGCCATATGTATTATGACTGTGATTGCCTACGGTACAGTACAGTGCCTACGGTGTAAGCCTTGGGTTATGAGACCGACGGTTATTAAACTGCAGGCAAGACCCCCAAGCTTCCTCGAGTTCAAAATTACCAGCGAAATTCATGTTATAAACGATTCGATGAAAATAAGTCGTAATCAAATTATTATAAATAAGATATCCACAAACTTCATATGAAATACAAAATATATTGTATCTCGCAAAGTTTCAATCGAAGAGGCTCCTTTCGACGTTTCTATTGTTCACATTTATGATAAATAAATGTTTATAGCACAGGAAATTATAGTGTTGACAAATGGTATTGGTAGTCTGTCAGCTGTAACGAGCATGTATACTATATATGCATAAAATGGTATATGATCTCAATAGTGTCTTCAAGCAAATTCTCCTATTAGAAAGATGACAGTGTAATTATTTCTTCCTTTGTCCTTTAGAGAGATCGCCTTTTGTACCGTTCCACGGTAAGTACGGTGTATTGCGTGAAGAATTGCACTCACTTGCACTCATAACACAGATAGGTACACATTTCTCACAAAGCTGCTTAAACTCAACGAATCCCGCAATGATTATATCACTTGCACAATAATCCCAGGGCTGTTGCTACCGCCAGTTCTTTCATAGAAGCATGCACCTTTCTTTGCCAGCCTTCTGTATAACACCTGTTTAACCATAAGATGCACACGTGCATCTTTTACCTATCCAGGTGGCTCTTCTGTTACCTATTTGCCATGTGTACGCTATTGTATACATATTGCATACGCATGCATTAGTCTTTCTCATTGTAGGCATAATTTAGCTTAACATTGTTGAAGTGGCATTTCAGCTAAATATCAGCTAAGCATGGCACTCCCGTGGTATAGTTATAGTGGCTGATCTACTGCATGCATATCCAGTGCACTTGTTAATCATAGTGTTGCTTAGAGATAGAAGATATATAGATCATAGTGTTGCTTGGAGATAGAAGATATATAGATCATAGTGTTGCTTAGAGATAGAAGATATATAGATCATAGTGTTGCTTAGAGATATAATATATATAGATCATAGTGTTGCTTGGAGATATAAGATATATAGATCATAGTGTTGCTTAGAGATAGAAGATATATAGATCATAGTGTTGCTTAGAGATAGAAGATATATAGATCATAGTGTTGCTTAGAGATAGAAGATATATAGATCATAGTGTTGCTTGGAGATAGAAGATATATAGATCATAGTGTTGCTTAGAGATATAATATATATATATATATATATATATAGATCATAGTGTTGCTTAGAGATAGAAGATATATAGATCATAGTGTTGCTTGGAGATAGAAGATATATAGATCATAGTGTTGCTTAGAGATTGAAGATATATAGATCATAGTGTTGCTTGGAGATAGAAGATATATAGATCATAGTGTTGCTTAGAGATTGAAGATATATAGATCATAGTGTTGCTTGGAGATAGAAGATCTAACAACTTGCATGATGAGTGTGATGACTGAAAAGATCGTATTAATGTTGATCTGATTATGTGAAGTGTACACTGTTGCTCAGGCTTCGGACGACTAAGGACGGATGACTGATCATGAGAGATATGACTTATAGATCTCACAAATGATCCCAGACTTCAGACTCAGCGGCATCACTCATAAGTCGAGTGACCTAAGTCTTAAGCCACTCCCGCTGCTATTCTGGTAGTGGACTTCGACTTTGACTGGTACTCTGGACTGGTACTCTGGACTGGTACCCTGGACTGGTACTCTGGACTGGTACTCTGGACTGGTACTCTGGACTGGTACTCTGGACTGGTACTCTGGACTTGTACTGTGGACTGGTACTCTGGACTGGTACTCTGGACTGGTTCTCTGGACTGGTACTCTGGACTGGTACTCTGGACTGGTACTCTGGACTGGTACTCTGGACTGGTACTCTGGACTGGTACTCTGGGCTGGTACTCTGGACTGGTACTCTGGACTGGTACTCTGGACTGGTACTCTGGACTGGTACTGTAGACTGGTACTGTAGACTGGTACTGTAGACTGGTACTGTAGACTGGTACTGTATACTGGTACCGTAGACTGATACTGTAGACCGGTACCCTGGACTGGTACTCTGGACTGGTACTCTGGACTGGTACTCTGGACTGGTACTCTGGACTGGTACTCTGGACTGGTACCCAGAATCTGGACTAAGACAACATCGGCTGGGGAGAAATTCTGTTCCGGGAAGAAGGTGACGGGTAGTAACATCGCATGCTGACCGTGTCGTTTCAATGCGGTGTGTACATAGGCATAGGAACAGAGGAGGGGGGGGGGGGGGCAATCCCCCCCCCCCCCAACATTTTTGATTTTAAGATTACGCCTATGGGCGTTGCATGGAAAGAATCGACTTCAGAATGCCTCCTGCCCCCCCCCCCCCCCCCAACTTGAACATAGTTCCTACGCCCCTGGGTGTGTACTCATTCTGCTGCTGAAAAGACTCGACAAACTTTGGCGCGATTTCCTGCTAAATTAGCTTGTTTTGTCAGTCTTTAGACTTAACCTTTGCATGGCATGCAAGTCTTCACCTGGTTACTTAGATAAGTATTCCGCATGTATACTGAGTTACTGACTGATGTATAATTTAAGACAACACTTATCAAAATTGGACAGCCGCTTTTCGATTGGTGGCTGGAAAATAGCATTTATTCAAGTAATATAATCGTAAGCATAAAATATAATTATGGAGAAATTATCAAGCTGACAGCTTATTGACTTAAAACCTGTAAGAATTTGACCTGTCCGCCGACAGAGGCAGGGGTGGATCCAGAAAATCTTTAAGCGGGGGGGGGGGGTCGGTCATCAATTGCAGTGGTGCTCCTACCTATGCCCAAATCTGAAAACTCAACGGATTTGGTCCACTATATTTTGAGGGTGCCCCTATTTCAGCTGTTTTTTTATTGACAAAACGTTGGCTATATGTATTTGCAATATTAGTCGTACCATTCCTATCATTTTAAGTGCCGAGAATGATGCTAAAATATATAATTTGTACAGTCAAAGGCGGCCCTAGACGGCTGATGAAGAATTGACCAAGAGGGTAGTCGAAGTTCGTGACCAGGGGGTAGAAAAGCACATCTCATGAAGGTGGTAGCCGTTTCTTTTACGAGCAGTAAATCCTATGCATGCGATAGCAGTGTATCATATTGCTTTGTGTCTCGTGCGGACTTCAAAAATGTTCTTGAACTAACAAATAGGCAGTATTTTGCGAAGGGAGGGGCTTGAAGACAATTTGTCACAAAAGTTGCACTTAAGCTTAACTACCAATGGTATTTACGCAAAATGGACTCCCTTACAACTACTATTGCGCCGCGAAGTGGCGCCAAAATTTGAGGTTTTGAGCGGACTGGAGAACTCAATTTTGCTATTGGAACCAGGATGCAGGGTCAAAACGAGGAAATATGTCTGGAGAAAAATGTGGGGTCAAAAGACATGTTGCCCCCCCCCCCCCATTTAAGGTCAAAGGTTGGGCCATAGCACCATGTTCTCCCCTTCCTGCGGCCGCCAGTGTGTACAGTCTATATTAGACCCTTTTGTACTGGAAAAGAACACTGAATGATTTGCGCCGCGTAGCGGCGAGGAATTTTGTGCTTTATTTTTTGGTCTGGAAAACTAGGCCCTAAAAAATTATAAAGGTTCGAATCTATATGTATCAGCCCAAGGGCACCAATGAAGCCACTCAATGAGATTCTTCCACCGCAAAGATAGAAGGAATTTCGCCGCAGTGGCACAAAAATGTGATATTTTTCCTGCTTTTTTATCACAAAATTATAACAGCTTGGGTGCAGTTGCAAACCAGTTTCAAATACGTTTCATGGATTTCCAACCATGAACCACATAATAAAAAGCCCAAATGGCGGGCACTATGGGTTCGCTCGCGACAAACAACGACAGTCAAGAAACATCGTGACATCGAGGACTTATCAAGACGCACGTATGTAATATGCGCCTCGAAGCGGCGCGTTTTGTGTCTCTTAATTTTGCTTCATTTCGCATAAAATAGGTGGGTTTCAGCAAATTAATTGGGGCACCAGGGCATTGGTGCCCCGCCTCCCCATCCTCGTGGATTCAAGGGGGCACGGTGTCCGGTGCCCCCCCCCCCCCGTTTCACCGCCTATGTAAGCAGATCCCGACTCCCGAGGGCCCTCAGGGCCCCTCGAGTCCGATACGTTGTTGCCTCTGGTATAAAGGCATGTTGGTGCCCCTTCATAGCCCAAGAGACGTAAGGCATGAAGGGACATTTTTTTTGTTTAATTTAGCAATTCTAATTTAGCATCATTTCGCGAAATAAAAAATCCCAGCGACCAATGCTTGTGATTTCATGGCGGCACCAGGCTATTGTTTCCCTTCCTGGATTCAAGGCGGTATCCAGGAAGGGATACCGCCTTGACACAAACCTGTCGGTGCCCCAGTGCCTCCCCTCGCCCCACAGTGCCGCCTACCGGCACGGTGGTGCCCCTGGTACGCCGACGCGGTCGTGGCATTGGTACGCCGGCGCGGTGGTACCGCTGGTTAAAAAAGAACACTGAAACGCGGCGCTGATTTTTGTTATATATTTTTGGAGATTTGTGTTTTTTCTTCTTCTTGTTTTTGCTTCTTCTTTCTTCTTTTTTTTGCTTTATTTTTGGTGGTGCCCCTGGTGATCCGGCGCGGTGGTGCTCCTGGTGCCCCGGCGCAATGATGGCCCTTCACGGCCCAAGGGGGGGGGGGGGGGGGGGGTCATGACCCCCGTGACCCCCCCCCCCTGGATCTGTCACTAGACAGAGGCCTTGACCACAATCCTGCAACGTAGACTTAATGTCGCATGACCTCCCCATGACATGAGTACCCAAAACTCATCATATCCGCCTGAACTCACTGACAACTGGCCGGGTGTGAACATCCATTAACCTACGCCTAGTCACAAACCTGATCACGATCTGATGTCTGCGCGTCTCTGTACGTCACAAACCTGATCACGATCTGATGTCTGCGCGTCTCTGCGCGTCACCATGAGCGGATCACGATCTGATGACTGCGCGTCTCTGCACGTTACAAACCTGATCACGATCTGATGTCTGCGCGTCTCTGCACGTCACAAACCTGATCACGATCTGATGTCTGCGCGTCTCTGCGCGTCACAAACCTAATCACGATCTGATGTCTGCGCGTCTCTGCACGTCACAAACCGGATCACGATCTGATGTCTGCGCGTCTCTGCGCGTCACAAACCTGATCACGATCTGATGTCTGCGCGTCTCTGCACGTCACAAACCTGATCACGATCTGATGTCTGCGCGTCTCTGCACGTCACAACCCTGATCACGATCTGATGACTGCGCGTCTCTGAACGTTACAAACCTGATCACGATCTGATGTCTGCGCGTCTCTGCACGTCACCATGAGCGGATCACGATCTGATATCTGCGCGTCTCTGCACGTCACAAACCTGATCACGATCTGATGTCTGCGCGTCTCTGCACGTCACGAACCTGATCACGATCTGATGTCTGCGCGTCTCTGCACGTCACAAACCTGATCACGATCTGATGTCTGCGCGTCTCTGCACGTCACCATGAGCGGATCACGATCTGATGTCTGCGCGTCTCTGCACGTTACAAACCTGATCACGATCTGATGTCTGCGCGTCTCTGCACGTCACAAACCTGATCACGATCTGATGTCTGCGCGTCTCTGCACGTCACCATGAGCGGATCACGATCTGATGTCCGCGCGTCTCTGCACGTCACCATGAGCGGATCACGATCTGATGTCTGCGCGTCTCTGCACGTCGCCATGAGCGGATCACGATCTGATGTCTGCGCGTCTCTGCACGTCACAAACCTGATCACGATCTGATGTCTGCGCGTCTCTGCGCGTCACAAACCTGATCACGATCTGATGTCTGCGCGTCTCTGCACGTCACAAACCTGATCACGATCTGATGTCTGCGCGTCTCTGCACGTCACAAACCGGATCACGATCTGATGTCTGCGCGTCTCTGCACGTCACAAACCGGATCACGATCTGATGTCTGCGCGTCTCTGCACGTCACAAACCTGATCACGATCTGTTGTCTGCGCGTCTCTGCACGTCACCATGAGCGGATCAGCTCAGCAGAGCCAATCAATCTCGACTCTCACTCTCACGACTGCACGCCTCCAGGCGTGGCAGGTGTTCCAAGGGCGCTGGAAACTCTTCTGCCCTGAGGGCGGGAATGACGTACCATGTTTCTGCTCACGCCCTCCCCCACTTGGTCGCCAGTAGCACACGGTCTAGTGCGCATGGGACGATGGGAGTCTTTCCCATCGCGTTTTCTGGTGATATGGTGTCATGCGAACCCGCGTAATATGACGCGACGATACCACCGGCCTGGTGTGCCATAGTTATACAGCTGAAACCGCGTAATATGACGCGACGATACCACCGGCCTGGTGTGCCATAGTTATACAGCTGAAACCGCGTAATATGACGCGACGATACCACCGGCCTGGTGTGCCATAGTTATACAGCTGAAACCGCGTAATATGACGCGACGATACCACCGGCCTGGTGTGCCATAGTTATACAGCTGAAACCGCGTAATATGACGCGACGATACCACCGGCCTGGTGTGCCATAGTTATACAGCTGAAACCGCGTAATATGACGCGACGATACCACCGGCCTGGTGTGCCATAGTTATACAGCTGAAACCGCGTAATATGACGCGACGATACCACCGGCCTGGTGTGCCATAGTTATACAGCTGAAACCGCGTAATATGACGCGACGATACCACTGGCCTGGTGTGCCATAGTTATACAGCTGAAACCGCGTAATATGACGCGACGATACCACCGGCCTGGTGTGCCATAGTTATACAGCTGAAACCGCGTAATATGACGCGACGATACCACCGGCCTGGTGTGCCATAGTTATACAGCTGAACCCGCGTAATATGACGCGACGATACCACCGGCCTGGTGTGCCATAGTTATACAGCTGAAACCGCGTAATATGACGCGACGATACCACCGGCCTGGTGTGCCATAGTTATACAGCTGAACCCGCGTAATATGACGCGACGATACCACCGGCCTGGTGTGTCATAGTTATACAGCTGAAACCGCGTAATATGACGCGACGATACCACCGGCCTGGTGTGCCATAGTTATACAGCTGAAACCGCGTAATATGACGCGACGATACCACCGGCCTGGTGTGCCATAGTTATACAGCTGAAACCGCGTAATATGACGCGACGATACCACTGGCCTGGTGTGCCATAGTTATACAGCTGAAACCGCGTAATATGACGCGACGATACCACCGGCCTGGTGTGCCATAGTTATACAGCTGAAACCGCGTAATATGACGCGACGATACCACCGGCCTGGTGTGCCATAGGTATACAGCTAATCTATGAAACGTAACAACTCAGTCGGTGTGACTTCACGTGCTCCACTTACTTGCCAGTGGTCTCGATATATGCTCCTGACCGGGATGACCAGTGGTCAGTGGTCAGTGGCAGCAGCCGCAAGCGGGTCAGATGAAATCAGCAGCTGGACCGACCATGTTCTTACGTCAAAACACGCGAAACTTTCGCCACTAAATTATGTTGGAAAACTGGAGTTACGTGAGTGGGTGATTGGGAGAGGGGGGGCTCTACGCAACAAAAATACATCCTGGAAACATAGGCGTACACAAGGGGGGGGGGGGGCAAACGGGACAATTCCCCCTCCCCCTCCTCCCCATGAAGGTCCGTACGTGCCCCCCTTGGTCGAAAAAATGAAGATTTTTTTAATGTTGAAAATACGCCCCTCTAAAAATATAATGGGCCAAATCCGGTGAGTTCTTTTGGCGAGGTACTTTATGCCCTCCTGAGCAAAAATTGCCACTCCTGGAGTTAATCCTGGGTACGCCACTGCCTGGAAATACACCCATTCAATCCAATTCATGCATTTCTTGCCAAATTTATCTAAGTAAAGTCGAGAAGGACCATTCAGCAGAGCAAAATCGAGGGGTCAGGCTGAGGGCTGGACCCTTTACGCCGCGCTTTAAGACAAAACATGCTTCATGTTTCAAACACTATTGCTTGAACTGCCAACAGCATACTAAGGTATCTGACATTAATATCCACACACTACGACAGTGTTTTTTTCTTCTGCGCCCGTTATGTCTGGCCGTTGTTTAGAGTGCAAAATTATCTGCCGACGTCACATTGACCATTAATTTAATTATTTTTTACTCTAAGATGCGATGATTTGAGATGATGCTGGGAAGTGTCGCATAACAGGCTGATTTTACTTGATAATCAGCTTAAAAATAGCTTAGACAGCTTAGACAGCATTTTGTAGTTTTTTCATTCTTTCCTGCAGTATGTACACACACAAGCTACGGTTCTAGTTGCATAAAATGGTAGACTTGAAGAGAAGAAAAAAATGTCAGCCTAAGTGCTGCTTCACATCAGATTCAGAACAATATGCGTTCGTGTCTCGCCAAGCCTTTTTATCAGTTCCGGGTGTGTTCTTACGGCTTACGCCGATAACTTTTGATTGCATTTGATGAGCTTTGTATTCAGGGGCGGCGGATTGCGGGGGGCAGGGTACCCAAAATGCCCCTCAGTCGAAAATCTTGGAGGCAAAAGGGTCATTTTACCCCCAGATTAAGCAGGCTAAAATCTGGGGGCAAAATGACCCGTTTGCCCCCAGGATTTTCGACTGGGGGGCATTTTGGGTACCATGGCCACCGTAATCCACCGCCCCTGTTTGTATTGTAACATTAGTTTGTATTACACATATGAACGCCATGAGAACATGTCCACATTAAGCTGAACTTCTCACGAGGAATTTCAAATCCATAAAATTAATCGATATTTGTGAATACTTACAAAATATGTAAATTGATACCAAGCAGCAAACAATTATGAGAACTGTGAATTTAGGAAGCATACACTGCATGATACAGTTGTATTACGGGCATTTGTATCGCAAAGCGCGGAAATCATAAATGCACACCAGTGTTCGTCACGGGCCCACCAATCCCCAGCCCGGCCCTGGCCCATGCACACCAAGCCCAGGCCCAGACCAGGCCTGGTCAAATTGATAATATTGAGGCCCAGGCCCGGTCCGGCCCGTTCAGATTAAGCATATAAATATTTTCACAAAATTTGCAATCACTATCCTAGCATATTTACTTGTATACTATAAATGTTAAACAATTAACCAACTATGCTAACCAAAAACAAACAAAAAGCCATAGCCACAACAACAGTGTGTTGCTGTGGAAGTGAACTGCTGGTTGAAATATTGTTCAGCTCTGACCTGAGCTTCAACATTCTCAGCCCAGGCCTGTCCAGAGCCCGGTAATTTCCTTAAAGTTGAGGCCCAGCCCAGGCCCAGCCCAGGCCCGGCCCAGGCCCGGCCCAGGCCCGGCCCAGGCCCGGCCCAGGCCCGGCCCAGGCCCGGCCCAGGCCCGGCCCAGGCCCAGCCCAGGCCCAGCCCAGGCCCAGCCCAGGCCCAGCCCAGGCCCAGCCCAGGCCCAGCCCAGGCCCAGCCCAGCCATAGTTCTAGAGCTGTACATCTCTTTAAGGTGAGTGAGACTTTAAGGTGAGATGGCAGCTCACGGAACTATGGCCAGCCCAGCCATAGTTCTAGAGCTGTACATCTCTGAGTAATGGAGCCGGCGCTGGGCCTCACATTAGACCTTGCTGGCCTGGAACTGGACTAAGCCGCCCGGCTAGTTGACGATTGGCCATGGCAAAATAGTTCATTCAGTTTAGAGTGCACGTGTTGTGCTTGACTGCCCCCCCAGACTTAACCTGACCGTACCTGCTTGAGTGGTACTTGACGTCTTCACCACGTCCGTGGTGGTGCACTCGGGTCATTTGTAGATATTATTGCAAGTCTTATTTTTTGCACGAATGCCTACGTACTACTGTAAAATATTGTTTACAAGATGATTTTAGCTTAACATAAACAGTCGATGTAAATATGTGTGTATAAACTGCAACCACACGTCACACTAACTATCCGTTGTCCCCGTTAAACTGCACGTTGCCACCCTCCCCGGTAAACGCTGACCTGACGGCTGACCTGACCTAACTGCCTGCCACTAACTCAGTTCGCAGCACGGCCCTCTCCGCGTCCCGCACCCTGACAGACGGACTGACTGACGCGCGGCATGGCCTCGTCACCCGACCCAGCGCCCTGCCGCCACGCCTGGCTCTAACACTGGAGCGACGCGTGACGCTGGCTCGCGCCCGGCTGCTGCCTCGCGCGCGGCGCCGGCTGCTGCGGCTGCGACGGCGGGCTGCGCGCGGCCTGCTGCTGCTGCGCCACCGCCTGCTGCCTCGGCTGGCCAACTCCACTGCGCGTCTCGCCGGGGACGTGTTGGCAGGCGCACGGCATGCCATGGCCATGGTCGAGACGCACGTGGTGCCTCAGGTGAGCGCCGGTGCGGAAATGATCCGTCACAGGGCAGAGCCAGCCATCTCCTCCGCGCTAGGGACCGTCAGCCGAAAGGTGCTCGGCGAACGCAACCATCAGAGGGTGAAGGGTACGCTTGACAAGGCGCTAGGGCAGTTCAACGAGATGCGCAGCGCGATCTCCAACCTGACGAGCGAACTCTCCTCGGCCATCTCCCCAGCCCACGACGATGACGACGCGACGGACGTGACTGATGTGACGCACGTGACGCCTGACCGATCAGACGATTCGCGCGGGCTCTTCAGCTACCTGCTGTCGGGCGCGCTGTCTCTGGCTGGACTGAACGTTAGCGACCCCCTGTCGGCGATCACGAGACCGATCGTCAACCAACTCGTGTCAAACCGTCACCCAGTCAGCCTCGATGACGGCCGGATCGTCTTCGGCCTGGGCTCCGGCTCCAGCTCCAGCTCCAGCTCCAGCTCCAGCTCGGGGACGGATAAAGAGGATCAGGCGGACGCGGGTAGCAGCGTCAAGTCCTGCACTACACCGCAGGGCGGCGCAGGGTTCTGCCGAGACCTCGGTACCTGCCCTCAGCTGCTGCTGGACCTGGGCAACCTGCGCTCCAGCATCTGCTTCCAGGACATCTTCGTGCCAGGAGTCTGCTGTCCCAGGTGAGCTGGCGGGACCATTACTTGGGACCGGTAAAAGGTTGGTAGGTTGCACAGATGGTCGCACGGGCGGATGACGCTTGCCATAGTTATGGGTGTTTCGTGCCTTGCCGTATTGTGCACCTTTCTTGGGTGCCCTGGATTCTGAGTCTTCGATATTCCTTCTAGGAATAACTTATGACACGTTGTCATTGGCTTGCTTTTAAAATACGCTCATGACTGATATGTTCGTGGATATTTGTGTCTGGGTGTGTTCCGCCATGAACGTTCTTCCTGCTTTATAGCAGTGGCTTATCGTCCCCTGCCGGTACAGCAGAAGTAGCCACCACCACCACCGCCACCACCACCACCACCACCACCAAGCGACCTACCACCCGACGTACCACCAAGAGGCCTCGGCCGGCCACACAGCGGCCACGACCGGGGAGGCCAGCGAAGGACTTCGGTGAGTTATTTGCCCCCAAAGATTCGAGAAGCGTACGTGTAGTGCGGGACAGCATTTCTGTAGGAATACTGTGCCGCACTGCACATCTCTTTCCGATATGCTGTTCCGCAATACTCCATACATGAAAGACGAATCTATTGACATCTCACACTTGAAAAGCGTGTACTTAGATTAAAGCAAGTAAAGAGCAAATACCTAGACCACATCATCCAGCGCTCGGAGTAACAAGGCAAAATTAGCAAATGCCGAATTGTATGTTATTTTCAACAAACAGCACCGAAACCTATCCAATGGAAACGGAGTTATATATTTGCTGAAGTGAAGGTATTTCGTTTAAACAAAAAGCTGAGACGGTTATTTCACGGGTTATAATTGATACGAAAGATTAACATCTGCACACTTCAACCATTCAGTATTTCCATCTGTCAAACTGAAGCTTGTACATTATACAAATTAATACTGTTTCGTTAAAATGAAGAAAATATACATTTGTCATGGGGTGCCCTATAATCTTTGACCGGCCAGTGACCTTGTCCCCATACGGCAGAGTGCGGCGTGCCTCAGGCTCCTCAGTCTCGGATAGTGGGCGGCTCCGTCTCCCGCCCCGGCCAGTGGCCCTGGATGGCCGCTATCTACCTCCACGGCAAACAGCGCAAGGAGCTCTGGTGTGGCGGCTCGCTCCTTTCCAAACGCTACATCGTGACCGCTGCCCACTGCACCAAGGACACCAACGGGAAAAGGTAGCGGCGATATCCCTGACCAATTGTACGCATTCGGTAAAGGGTGCTGGCTTCGAGCAATAGTGTTAAGCAATACATGTTAATGGCAGCATAATGCCGCATACAATATTTATGATCTTTATCATTTAAGTTACAGGCAGAATCATTTTTTGACAGAAGTTGCCTTGTCAAGTATAGTTTCATCCATGTCATTGGTGCGATGCTTTGTTTTTGGTCATATGATATTTACATTGCTGGGTGAATATTGGTGCAATGGAAGTCACAACCAGGTTACCATCAAAAATATGTTTGTACTACAATCGTTGCATCTGATGCATACTCAACCGTTTGACAGGTATTGTATGTCCCATTGCAATGTAATTGCAACTGTTGCAACCCCATTGCCCCATTGTCCCATTGCAACTGTAAGCAATGCATTGCTTACAGTACATAATACATTTCTGGTCGTACACCGATGGGAAAATTAATATACCTCCGCTATTTTCGACGAATTTCGACAACTAAGTCTCCTTTAGCATGCACAATGCATATGAGGCCATTTCTGGGCGTATGTTTCAGTTTCCACCCGCGCCAGTTCACTGTACAGCTGGGAGATTACGATCTCAGCACAGATGAAGACGTCTCCGCCACAGCCGTCTACACGGTGTCTTCTTACCGGACACACCCGGACTTTAAGGTGAGATGGCAGCTCACCGGACCCATTCATGTGACCCTAGGTAGCGCAGTCTTTCAGAACCATCCGGACTTCTAGGCTAGGCTTATATAAACACCTCGCCTTACTGGGCATGGTCGGGTCATGGATAAAGTAAGTACTTACTTTATCCATGGTCGGGTCGAGGATATTTCCGTTCCGTTTCCGTCCCAGCAAGGTGAAGTTGAGAGAGGAACTAAGTAATTCAGTTTTAACCCGCAGAATGGGTTTTAACCCGCACGCCGTTTGTGCGCCGCTTAGGTTGATGAATCTTTTGCTCAATCGAACACTCGTGAGCTGCGCTGCAGTGAAACAACAAGATTTGCTTGGAAACTTGCTCGTTAGCTCCCCCGCGAGTCACTGGGGGGGGGGGGGGGGTAGCTCCTCCTCGTTAGCTCCCCCTGACGAATATTGAGAATATCTATTAAAAAAAACTAATTCACGTATCGACGCCAAACTTTCAGTACCTTTCTGGGCATCATTTTTACAACTTTTGTGCAAAAATGAAGCAATTTCTTCAGAGATTTTGTCTCGAGATATGGTGAATCTAGTGACGTCACTACACACGATTTTGACACTAAAATCAGCTAAACTTTGTCAGGCCGTACAAATCCCGCATTTGAAGTAAAGTGCAATCTAAAAACCCTAAAAGATTGAAAATTGCAAGGGCTACAAACTAACTATCTCAAAATTTAGAAAATGTTGGTTTTGACCCCATAATTTGTTTTTAAATTATATAAAAAATGTAAGGCTGTCTACTGTGTGTCACATTATTGGACGCTTTCTCAACCGTTCACAATACAGATAATTCTTCAGCAGAAAATCACTATGTAAATTGTAATGCTTATGAGAATATTACTTGAAGGGAGTAATGAAAGTGATGCATGACAACATAGCAGAGTCCAGTCGTATACGAAGACGCGGCAATACCGCATGGGTTAACTCGCCATTGACTGGGGGGGGGGGGGGGGGGGGGGGGTGAAGAACCTTCACAATAGCTATACAAAAAAAATAGCGCTGTCCACGTGAAACTTTGGGTGCCTTCTTGTTCGGCAATTCTACGTCTTCTGTGCAAAAAGGAAGCACTTTCGTCGAATAATTGTTGAGATATAGCAAATTTAGTGACGTCACTACACAAGAGTTTGACAGAAAAAGCAGCTAAACTTGAACAGATTGTACAGAGTTTATATTTGGAACAAAATGCAATAACAGAACGTCTGAAGATAAGACATAGCAAGAGCTACAAAATCGCTATCTCGGATTTTTGAAAATTTTAGTTTCTGATCCCAAAAGATAATAATAATACATTCGGAAAAATGCTCACAAAATCAAAATGTTCACTGATATTAAACACAGAATATATATTAGAGAACCACAAATGGGCAATTCCAAAACAAAATTTGTAAACAATATCACCATTTTTGGCTGACTTAAGACTCCTAAAGCATGAGTAACTCATGACGTATTTTGTATTGGGTTTTCGGTTTTTAATGTAAAACATGTGTCGCATGCCTTTCATAGATCTTTTGCGCATATTGACCTTTTGTAACCTGACATTGACCTTTGCCAACAATCTCACTTACCTTCGCCCTAGGGGGGGGGGGGTCATTTTGACCCCCCCCATAACATCAGACAGTAAATGCGTTCATAACATCGAAATAAGATATTTACGTCTATAACATCGACGAGATAACTGCGTCTATTACATCGGACATGAAACTGAGTCATTAACATCGGACATGAAACTGCAGTTGTAATACCGCAGGTAACTTTACCTCTGACATCGGGGAGAAAATTGCATATCTAGTCTCCATAGGAAAGGTAACTGGGAAAATTACATCAGACAGATAACTGTGTCAATACTATCGAACAGGGAATCGTGTCACTATCATCAACTGCGGCACTCAAAATACCTGCCATGGTTGGTGCTGCGTTTCTGAGCGGTATGTCTGCTCACCACCGCGCTGCAGCCCTCTCCCCCTCCCTCTCTCCCCCTCACAGCCGGCCTCCTCTCCCCCTCACAGCCGGCCTCCCGTCCCCCTCACAGCCGGCCTCCCTCTCCCCCTCACAGCCGGCCTCCCGTCCCCCTCACAGCCGGTCTCCCGTCCCCCTCACAGCCGGCCTCCTCTCCCCCTCACAGCCGGCCTCCTCTCCCCTCACAGCCGGCCTCCCTCTCCCCCTCACAGCCGGCCTCCCTCTCCCCCTCACAGCCGGCCTCCCTCTCCCCCTCACAGCCGGCCTCCCGTCCCCCTCACAGCCGGTCTCCCGTCCCCCTCACAGCCGGCCTCCCTCTCCCCCTCACAGCCGGCCTCCTGTCCCCCTCACAGCCGGCCTCCCTCTCCCCCTCACAGCCGGCCTCCCGTCCCCCTCACAGCCGGCCTCCTCTCCCCCTCACAGCCGGCCTCCTCTCCCCCTCACAGCCGGCCTCCCTCTCCCCCTCACAGCCGGCCTCCCGTCCCCCTCACAGCCGGCCTCCCTCTCTCCCTCACAGCCGGCCTCCTCTCCCCCTCACAGCCGGCCTCCCTCTCCCCCTCACAGCCGGCCTCCCGTCCCCCTCACAGCCGGCCTCCTCTCCCCCTCACAGCCGGCCTCCTCTCCCCCTCACAGCCGGCCTCCCTCTCCCCCTCACAGCCGGCCTCCCGCCCACCTCACAGCCGGCCTCCTCTCCCCCTCACAGCCGGCCTCCTCTCCCCCTCACAGCCGGCCTCCCGTCCCCCTCACAGCCGGCCTCCCGTCCCCCCTCACAGCCGGCCTCCCGTCCCCCTCACAGCCGGCCTCCCGTCCCCCCTCACAGCCGGCCTCCCGTCCCCCTCACAGCCGGCCTCCCGTCCCCCCTCACAGCCGGCCTCCCGTTCCCCCTCACAGCCGGCCTCCCTCTCCCCCTCACAGCCGGCCTCCCGTCCCCCTCACAGCCGGCCTCCCGTCCCCCTCACAGCCGGCCTCCCGTCCCCCCTCACAGCCGGCCTCCTCTCCCCCTCACAGCCGGCCTCCCGTCCCCCCTCACAGCCGGTCTCCCGGCAGCATCAGTGGACGGTGTCGGTAGCGGGTCGGGGGTCATTGGACGGTGTCGGTAGCAGGTCGGGTAGCATCAGTGAACGGTGTCGGTAGCGGGTCGGGGATCGGTGGACGGTGTCGGTAGCGGGTCGGGGGTCGGTGGACAGTGTCGGTAGCAGGTCGGGGGTCGGTGGACGGTGTCGGTAGCGGGTCGGGGATCGGTGGACGGTGTCGGTAGCAGGTCGGGGATCGGTGGACGGTGTCGGTAGCAGGTCGGGTAGCATCAGTGAACGGTGTCGGTAGCGGGTCGGGTAGCATCAGTGGACGGTGTCGGTAGCGGGTCGGGGGTCGGTGGACAGTGTCGGTAGCAGGTCGGGGGTCGGTGGACGGTGTCGGTAGCGGGTCGGGGATCGGTGGACGGTGTCGGTAGCAGGTCGGGGATCGGTGGACGGTGTCGGTAGCAGGTCGGGTAGCATCAGTGGACGGTGTCGGTAGCGGGTCGGGGGTCGGTGGACGGTGTCGGTAGCGGGTCGGGGATCGGTGGACGGTGTCGGTAGCGGGTCGGGGGTCGGTGGACAGTGTCGGTAGCAGGTCGGGGGTCGGTGGACGGTGTCGGTAGCAGGTCGGGGGTCGGTGGACGGTGTCGGTAGCAGGTCGGGGGTCGGTGGACGGTGTCGGTAGCAGGTCGGGGGTCGGTGGACGGTGTTGGTAGCGGGTCGGGGGTCGGTGGACGGTGTCGGTAGCAGGTCCGGTAGCAGCACTGGATGGCGTCGGTAGCAGGTCGGGGGTCGGTGGACGGTGTCGGTAGCAGGTCGGGGGTCGGTGGACGGTGTCGGTAGCGGGTCGGGGGTCAGTGGACGGTGTCGGTAGCAGGTCGGGGGTCGGTGGACGGTGTCGGTAGCGGGTCGGGGGTCAGTGGACGGTGTCGGTAGCAGGTCCGGTAGCAGCACTGGACGGTGTCGGTAGCAGGTGGGTGGTCGGTGGACGGTGTCGGTGGCGGGTCCGGTAGCAGCACTGGACGGTGTCGGAGGCGCCGCTGTTCCGAAAGGAGATCTCACTTTCTATGGCCGGCACAGCCGGAGTGGGCGGGGGGGGGACCGGCTCCCAGCTCCCGCTGCCAGAAGATTGCGCTGAGCGGACCCGCCCGGCCTCGCCACCGCTCGGACCGGCCCCTGACGACCCGATCGGCTGACCCGATGACCTCCGCTGACCGTGCCGCTGCTGCTCACTGGTCCACTGTTCCGGGGTGGGGATTGATAGAAGACTGGACTGACAAGATCGGATGTGAAGAGCCGACGAACGGGAGGGCATCGGCCAGAATCAAACGAAACGAGCCGATAGAGAGGACAATTAATACGCGGAGTTCGTGCTGCTCCAAGAAAACCCTAGAAGGTAGTTAGATGCATAATGATTTGTTTGTACATATTTCTCTTCACGCGCAAACTCCAAGGTTACACAATCAAGCAACCACAGTACCCTATATACAAGATGTGGTTTTCTGCTCGTCAACGTGTTTCTCCCGTATTAGTAGTAATTTCCCATGACTAACCATCCTGATAAAAGTAACACTTCGCCTAGGCATCTTGACGTTATCCGTGAGAACACGCATGAGAACTTAGTTTCTCCGTTCAGCAGCTTGATATGTTGCCCATTAGCGGTCACCAGAGACGAGTGTACGAGTATCTGTGTAAGAGTATCGTCGCTCGGCGAGCAAACAGACAACTGAGTATCGTCGCTCGGCGAGAAAACAGACAACTGAGTATCGTCGCTCGGCGAGAAAACAAGACAACTGAGTATCGTCGCTCGGCGAGAAAACAAGACAACTGAGTATCGTCGCTCGGCGAGAAAACAGCAAGCTACTTTCTGTCCTTTGATTACTAGTTTATGAAATGCTTTAACACAATTGTTTTTATTCCATCAGAAACGAAATATAGACATGCATGATCACAAATGAATAGGATTTCATGCTTTAAGGTTTTGTTATGGTTAACCAGCATTTTGCGTTCGTAGTTGCATGACTTAACCCGCGAGTTACTGGGGTATTTTTCATAACACGACTTACTGGGGGGGGGGCTATTTTTTGCCCCCCCCCCCTCGGATCTCCGGAACTACTGGACCGAATGTAAAAATGCAAACGGCATTCGATAGCCCTGGGATATTTATCGAGGGAAACATAATATTGTTGACCTCAGGGTCACCGATGACGTCACAGGTCAGGTAAAATACAAAATGTTTGATCGTGTCAAAAGGTCTCGATGGATGGAACTGTCGCGCAAAATTGCGATATTAAACGCATAAGCTGTCGATAAATCGGTATGATTCTTGTGTCTGACACTTCTAAGTATCTTTCTAAGCTGTTTATGACCTTGGGTCAGGTCTAGGTCATCCGAGGTCACGAGGTCAAACTGCAGATTACAGTCATTAGGCGTTGTAACACATGTTTATGGGTTTGTTTTTCGTCTAGAACGCGAAAAATGACCTTAGAACATTGTTTGTTCTATATAAATATAAGTAAAAAGCAAACATGGAAATGCGTTTTTTATGCATAGTAATGCTGTGAGAAGTGGTCGATTTTTGTCATTTAAAGGTCATAACTCAGTCATCTTTGAAGATATCGACTTTAAATTTGGTACACATATTTACCGCATACGTCTCGATCACATATATTCCGGTTTTGAGATAATTCTGAATTTTTCTTGAAAATTTTGTAAAGACAAAAAACAATGTATTTGGATTTCTCAAAATTTTGAATAAAAAAATCAAAAAAAATCCGAGATAGCAGTTTAATAGCATGGTCTATTGTTAGCAATTTTATTTAAGACAATTGAGTGTATCTCAAACATCGTACCTTTGACAGCGTTTTCCGCAAACCATTATTTTGCAACAAAAACCGAAGAACATGACGTCACTTTGACGTCATTCCCGGTTGACCTATCATTGCCTCATATTTGTCTTTTTGCCAACATGTGTATAATTGATGTGAGAGAAGGTACTGCAAGTTTGGTGATAATACTGGTGTTCGTTTAGGAGTTATTGCAAAATAACGGGAGGCGGGGCAAAAAATAGCCCACCAGTAAGTCGCGGGTTAAGATTTGCAGAAATGCACCGTCACATTGCCACGAATTTCAATATTCCTGTCTTAGTGTTCACCTAAAGACGCTCATATCCACTCCATAGTATGAGGAGGGATGGGTGGTGGGGTGGGGTGGGGGTATATTATCGTTGGAGGGCTGTCGTAAAGCTAGAATGACATCACAAACGAGGATGGATAGGAGTTGTAATGGTAGTCAAGGCACTATACGCTGTGTATATTCATGTTCAGTAATGTGCAGAATACCTATATAATCCTGTGTGAAGATGTGTGAAGATATAGAATTAACACTTAGGGTGCTAAAGAGTGTCTTAATCTGAATAACGAGACATGCCTAGTACATGGGAAAACCAAACGTGACATATATAATCTCTTGGATAATATCTACACGTTTAGCGTAGCTTCACCAGTCGACCATGCCAACCTACCTCATCAACCGGTCTGCCTTCCTCCGCAGATCAACGGGTTCTACAACGACATAGCGCTGTTCAAGCTGAGCCGGCCGGTGGAGCTGAATCAGTACGTCATTCCCGTGTGTCTGCCGGTGGAGTACGAGGGCACATCTCTGGACTCCCTCGTCGGACAGACGCCCTCAGTCATCGGCTGGGGCACCACCTTCTACGGTAAGGAATACGGAGTGTAGTATAAACAGACTGTAATGTTAGCATGACTCATTGAATTATTTGCTCATCAATTTTATAGGTATTCCAATGGATGCAAAATGTAACTGAACGTTAATATAGCAATATTTGAAACCCAAATACCTAGGTGTATAAATATATAAATATATAATAAAAAATACCTAAACATATTTGGAATAAGAAGTGACGTGAATGCGATTTTTTGCACTGAATCAACATTGGAATACGAATATCGAACGCCAATAACGAAATAAGTGGGCACTGGGCAGAGTTGTTAAACTTACTAATGACTCGGACTTCTAATGGCCTCTGAGCATTGAACACAGAACTGAGCACAGAACTGGAGGAGATGCCTACAGACGTGCGCATCACTAACTCAAGCTTCAATATTTTGCCGTCAGGTGGCCAAGAGTCGGCGTTACTGCGGCACGCCGAACTGCCGATTTGGAACCAAAAGGACTGCGACAACGCCTACTTTCAGCCCATCCGGGATATATTCATCTGTGCCGGATTCGCCGACGGTGGAAAGGATGCATGCCAGGTAGGCATCTCTGTCATCAATAGATTGTCAATCAAGACCAGCCGACAACACATACGATAGTATCCATTCCGTCTCCCTGATTGATTGTTTGTCGGTTGTTGCCTTATTGCTTCCGCAACTAAGATGGAATGTCAGCGTTTGGCCGGGCCATTCTTCAAGAACTAGAGTAGGGCAAGGACACGGGGACAGGGACACGGGGACAGGGACACGGGGACAGGGACACAGGGACACAGGGACACAGGGGTACAGGGACACAGGGGTACAGGGACACAGGGACACAGGGACACAGGGACACAGGGACACAGGGACACGGGAACAGGGACACAGGGACACAGGGACACAGGGACACAGGGGTACAGGGACACAGGGGTACAGGGACACAGACACCGGGACAAAGAGACACAGGGACACAGGGACACAAGGACACAGGAACACAGGGACACAGAGACATAGGGACACAGGAACACAGGGACACAGGGACACAGAGACACAGGGACACAGGGACACATGGTCACAGGGACACAGTGACACAGGGACACAGGGACACAGAGACACAGGGACACAGGGACACATGGTCACAGGGACACAGTGACACAGGGGTACAGGGACACATACACCGGGACAAAGAGACACAGGGACACAGGGACACAGGGACGCAGGAACACAGGGACACAGAGACATAGGGACACAGGAACACAGGGACACAGGGACACAGAGACACAGGAACACAGGGACACAGGGACACATGGTCACAGGGACACAGTGACACAGGGACACAGGGACACAGAGACACAGGGACACAGGGACACAGGGACACATGGTCACAGGGACACAGTGACACAGGGACACAGGGACACAGAGACACAGGGACACAGGGACACATGGTCACAGGGACACAGGGACACAGGGGCACAGGGACACAGAGACACAGGGACACAGGGACATAGGGACACAGGGACACAGGGACATAGAGACACAGAAACACAGGGACACAGGGACACAGGGACACAGGGACACAGGGACACAGGGACACAGAGACACAGGGACACAGAGACATAGGGACACAGAGACACAGAGACATAGAGACACAGGGACACAGAGACATAGAGACATAGGGACACAGGGACACAGGGACACAGAGACACAGAGACACAGAGACACAGGGACACAGGGACACATGGTCACAGGGACACAGTGACACAGGGGTACAGGGACACAGGGACACAGGGACACAGAGACACAGGGACACAGGGACACAGAGAGACATAGGGACACAGAGACACAGAGACATAGGGACACATGGTCACAGGGACACAGTGACACAGGGGTACAGGGACACAGGGACACAGAGACATAGGGACACAGGGACACAGGGACACAGGGACACAGGGACACAGGGACACAGGGACACAGGAACACAGGGACACAGAGACATAGGGACACAGGGACATAGGGACACAGGAACACAGGGACACATTGACACAGGGGTACAGGGACACAGGGACACAGGGACACAGGGACACAGGGACACAGGGACACAGGGACACAGGGACACAGGGGCACAGATACACAGGAACACAGGTACACAGAGACATAGGGACACAGGGACACAGGGACACAGGGACACAGGGACACAGGGACACAGGGACACAGGGACACAGGGACACAGGGACACAGGAACACAGGGACACAGAGACATAGGGACACAGGGACACAGGGGCACAGGGACACAGGGTCACAGGGACACAGGGACACAGGGGCACAGGGACACAGGGACACAGGGACACAGGGACACAGGGACACAGGGACACAGGGACACAGGGACACAATGGCACAGGGGTACAGGGACACAGGGACACAGGGGTACAGAGACACTTCATCCTATGGTGCAGATGAAAAGAAGCACTGGCAGCGGCCCTGGTGCTCTGGTAACCGCCAGACACACTAACCAGCAATAATGCGTGCGTTGTTGTGTCGTTCGTCCGGCATGCGGGGACTACTGAGTACCGAGTGATCACATTCATCGGAGTCCGACAGAGGACAGGGGAGGGGGGAGAGGGGAGGAGGGGTTCGACAGAGGAGAGGGGAGGAGGGGAGGAGGGGAGAGGGATTGGCTGGGTTTCCCGGGACACTAACACCCGGCCAGCTTGCAACGGTACAATTCTTCGTAATGGTTGCAGAGGCTTCCAAGGATATCATCACATAAGTCATAGAATAGCGAATGAAGAGTCATTAAATGACCGAATTCGACCGTTGTTGTGAATGATACCCACTTAAGCCTTCAGGGGTCAGCTTCACATGACCTATCGACCAGACCCAGTGTCCTGTTCTGTCCTGCTCTGCCCTGCTCTGCCCTGCTCTGCCCTGCTCTGCCCTGCTCTGCCCTGCTCTGCCCTGCTCTGCCCTGCTCTGCCCTGCTCTGCCCTGCTCTGCCCTGCTCTGCCCTGCTCTGCCCTGCTCTGCCCTGCCCTGCCCTGCCCTGCCCTGCTCTGCCCTGCTCTGCCCTGCTCTGCCCTGCTCTGCCCTGCTCTGCCCTGCTCTGCCCTGCTCTGCCCTGCTCTGCCCTGTCATGCCCTGCCCTGTCTTGCCCTGCTTCTGCTCTGCTCTGTTCTGCTCTGCTCTGCTCTGCTCTGCTCTGCTCTGCTCTGCTCTGCTCTGCTCTGTCCTGCCCTGCTCTGCCCTGCTCTGCCCTGCTCTGCCCTGCTCTGCCCTGCTCTGCCCTGCTCTGCCCTGCTCTGCCCTGATCTGCTCTGCCCTGACCTGCCCTGATCTGCCCTGACCTGACCTGACCTGACCTGACCTGACCTGACCTGACCTGACCTGACCGGACCTGACCTGATCTGATCTGACCTGACCTGACCTGACCTGACCTGACCTGACCTGACCTGATATGATCTGATCTTACCTGACCTGACCTGATCTGATTTGATCTGACCTGACCTGACCTGACCTGACCTGACCTGACCTGACCTGACCTGATCTGACCTGACCTTTCCTGATCTGACCTGACATTACCTGACCTGATCTGACCTGATCTGATCTGACCTGATCTGATATGATTTGACCTGACCTGACCTGATCTGACCTGACCTGATCTGACCTGACCTGACCTGATCTGATCTGACCTGACCTGATCTGATCTGACCTGACCTGACCTGATCTGACCTGACCTGATCTGATCTGACCTGACCTGATCTGATCTGATCTGACCTGACCTGACCTGACCTGACCTGACCTGACCTGACCTGACCTGACTTGCGCAATGTGCCTGCAGGGAGACTCTGGCGGACCTCTGGTCTACTTTGAGAACGGCCACTGGATGCAAATCGGTATCGTTTCGTTCGGTAACCGGTGCGCCAAGCCAGGCTTCCCGGGCGTCTACACTCGCATCACCCACTTCCTGCCCTGGATTCGTCGGAACATGGTGTGAACGCTCCATCTGCGGTGTCGGACGGTATGAACCGCGCTTCAGCGGTGTGTGCGGCGGCAGTGTTATGTGGCCTGCATGGTTGTTCACTCAGCGAGAGTGAGGCGATCGGACGATGTGCTCAGCAGACGATGGAGAGCACCGTCCTTCCAGGACCAGACAGCATGTGGTGTCAGCCGTGCCATCATAGGCTAATGAAGAGAAGTGACTGATAACCGAGACCCAGGTAACCGCCGGTCGTCACCGGCCTGCCCCGCTGTGGCGTCGAAAGACTGCCCGCTCGACTACGTCCTCAATATACCCACGCCGCATGCTCAGGGCATGGGTGGAGCCGGCGTCTACACATGTCACGTGATCCTCAGAGCCGGCGCCTACCAATGCCACGTGACCATGAGCGCCGGCGCCTACCAATGCCACGTGACCATGAGCGCCGGCGCCTACCAATGCCACGTGACCATGAGCGCGAAAGGTGGCTCGTCTGCATGGGGTAACTGACCTCTGATTGGATGGACGCGACCCTGATGTGACCAGACGCGGTGAAAGTGATCTCGGTGGGACCTGGGATAGGTTGTGCCACGATGGTTTGGAATGAGCGTGGGCCAACGAAATATCTATCACAGGGGTAATATGACGCTTTGACCCGGGGAGGCATGCCGCAGATTTGCCACCTAAAGCGAATCCCATGTTGGATGAATTGTCAAGCTTAATGTCAATTGTGCCTCCAGATGGGAAATTCTATTCGATGACAATATCCAGTCGCATGAACAACGCTTTGCATGTCTCTGTGACTAGCGAGATGTAACTCGTGATCTAGTGGTGTAGTTTTTTTTCCTTTACAAATGTGACGTCTATAACCCGTGCGCCTTCATGAAGCAGTTGGTATTCCTGTAAGGGAGGAGTCATACGTAATGTTCGGAACCTTTGGACATTGTATATGTATAATATAGCTCCCCATCTGCGTGTTACGTTTGTCTGTGTTTCTTGTAATTATTGTCATATATGTAACATTCACCTCTGTATCTTCGCATGATGTATACCTGAATACAAAGAAATAGGTGAAGAAAGCGTCGTAGCAGCGTATCCTTATGTTCAACAATTGTGTAGATAGTAGCTTGGTGGCTCATGCCATTGGACATATTTTGTTTGTATGTTGCTTACAATTTGGCATTTGTACGACTTATTAATGTTAGCTTATTTTCCCACGAAACTGGTGCGTAGGGACGTGCGTAGGGAGGTGCGTAGGCTACATTGCTCTTAATTGACTGTACCTAAAATTGGCTAATTTGCCCAATCATTTTTGCACAGATGACGTCGAATTGATTGTGAGAAGGTAGGTAACTTCAAATTCCACGTTGATGGCCTTATTGGTTGTTGAGCTATTGCGAATTTTCGACAGGGACAGTAATGTATCGTAATGTAATCTGTAATGTAATCAGTAATGTATTTGGCATTTGCCCCCGGGTCAATGACGGATTAATAATTTCGTAAAATGGTATGATGCTAAAGCTGTCTGAGTTCGGAAACATTTCTTCAATTTGTTAACAATTTCGGATAAAGATATTTTGTCTGCAGTGTTTGACCTTATACGGCGGAGTGGCGAAGGCCGTCGGTTCGGTGGCTGCCTGGGGCCCTGGGAGTCTCTGATTGGATATTGATGTCATAATGAAACACCAATGCATCACCGCAGTAAATTATTCTTGATAAGTTCATCCCTGTGCGTCATCCCTGGCAGCACTGTTAATATTTTTTACATATATTTGCATGGTGTTTACATAAGTCTTAGTCCTTTTCCTTTCTATTTGTGTTGTGTAATCATCTCGGCTACATTGCATTAAATCGCCATTGACTGGGGAATTAGCGGCACGCCTGGTGAAACATTCGAAGCTCCGTTCTTTTTCATAGATGTTGCCATGAACGCTGAACACACAGCTATCACTGACGGATCCAGCCTCCCAATATGGGGGGGAGCTAATTTCACTGGGGGACTTCCGGGCCCCAGGAGCCTCCATATGACCTAAAGGGTACCCCCATTTTATTTTTATTTTGCGGACTTAGGTTATACTTTTCGCTATACTATTATTACGTGTAAGGACGTGTCAATTAAGTGCACAAAAAAATGATGGATATTTGCCTCCAAATATCTCAAATTTTGTCATGGTAAATGCTATTTTATATACAAATAAGTTATATCCGCTAATAACTTTTGACTGAATAAAGCTAGAAGGGCACGGTAAACGTCATTTTGTTGTTATCATCAAGACGCGTTGAATGATGTGCAGTATGCCTCTTTCTTACATTAGATGACCTTCACCTAAGGTCAAGGTCACGGCGTAAGGAAGGCCACCTTTCCAAATTTGACCTGCACGGCGATGTTATATATCTTTGAACCTGTCTTGAAGATAGGAACTCATTGGTATTAAAATAATTGCGCGATCGTTGGTGAATATAAAGCAAACTGCAGAGACATGTTCGGGCTTTCTTTATACAGATCAGGAAGTTATGAAGTTACTATTCAACATTCAAATTAAAATGAATTCAAAAGTTGACATTGACGATCAGGCGTTATTTAAGCACAATCGAATTCCTCGCAACAAGACAAGTTGTAAGATATATAGCATCGCCACATAGGTCACAATTAGAAACCGAACCTTGTACCTTGACATTCACCTTATGTGGAGGTCACCAAATGTTAGAAAGGTGTCATAATGCATATCATTCGACGTGTCTTGACGAAAATAACAAAATGGTGTCCATTTTACCTTTGTATCTGTATTCAGTCCAAAGTTATTGGGGAATAACATCTTTCACAAAAATAGCATATAAAATGGAAAAATTTAGCATATTTGAAGCCAAACCATCAATTGTATTTTTCTGTTTGAACGACACTTCTTTACACTTAACAATAATAAAGTCAAAAATAGGAAATACATTCGGCTTGGGTATCCAAGAAAAGATCCAAAATGTAAAAAATTACTAACTTTAAAATTTAAGGTCAAGATCATCAAATGTCAGAAAGAGGTCATGCATTTAACTCGAGCATTAAACTCATCTAGATGAGAACAGCAAAATGACGTTTACCGTACCATTCCAGTTTGATTGCCAAAAGTTATTAGCGAATAACATATTTTGTATATAAAATAGCATGTAAAATGACAAAATTTGAGATATTTGGAGGCAAATATCCCTCAATTGTATTTGTGCACTTAATTGACACGTCCTTACACGTAAGAATAGCATAGCGAAAAATTAGAAACACGTTTGAGAATAGGTATCCAAAAAAGTTGTACAATTTCGAAAACGTACCTACTAAATTTGGAAATTTTCGAAAATGTACAAATCAACATTACCATGTTATGAAACAGCTCATTGCCATTCTAATGACATATAATACATATATATTGCTTCCTAAATTCGCCGCCATATGGGCTGACAAAGATTGACCTGCATCGTGACCTTATTCAAATTCCCGAGGCAATATCTCCAGAACCACTCCTTGCATTGCATTACAACTTTCACAGCTCGCTTTATCGCCCCAGGTTACCCCATATACCAATTTTGGTCAAAATCGGTGACATGACGGTGTAATTTTGCACTTTGTTTTTGTCGATTTGTCGTGGAAATGCCCCAGCTACAAAAAGAAGAACATTGGGATTTTTTAAACTGAACCTAATTACCCTACTTAATACTAGTAGACGTATTCCACACAACATAGGTACCTATGCAAGGAAATTCACTCACGCGCTCTTCTGCCATCCAGCAGGCAGCAGGAGACCAAGGGCTGCGACGCTGCGTGTAAAATTATAACTTTCGTTTGTTGTGAATCACTCCAAAACAGCGTCATACGCGCCACTTCCCCTATCCCTACTGCTACCCAAATGCTACCAAATAGGGAAACACGAACGAGGCAAAAACATATTTATTTATTTCGCAAGAAGTTTTTTTTCTCGCAGGCAGTACCCATTTTTCATCGCTAGTTTCAGCGTTTTTTTTGGGGGGGGGGCTAATTTATATTGCCGCCCCTGTCGAGCTTGGAATGGGGGCTTTTGCCCCTGCCGCCCCCCCCCCCCATGGATCCGCCAGTGATACAAGAAAATTCACTCACGCGCTCCTCTGTATGTATGTATGTATTGACAGTAAAAACACTCTCCGATGCATAAAACGGCTATTCTGAGTGTCACGTCATGGTTAAAGGTAGAGACATGTTAAAAACGACACTCAGCAACATGCATGCTAGAAACTAAAATACACTCCATGATCATACACACACTCACACAGCGACCGACATAAACATACACGACACTCATCATACACCATGTAAAAGAGCACCGAGCTGACTGCCACCGAGCAGGCAGCAGGAGACCAAAGGCTTTGACGCTGCGTGGAAAAAATATAACTTACGTTGTGAATCACACCAAAATAACGTCAGACGCGCCACTTTCCCTATCTCTACTGCTACCAAAATTATACCAAATAGAGGAAACACGAACGAGGCAAAACAACAATATTTCTTTCGCAAGAAGTTATCTTTTCGCAGGCAGTAGGTACCCATTTTTTCATCGCCAGTTTCAGCATATTTTTTTTTGGGGGGGGGGATCATTTCTATTGCCGCCCCTGTCGAGCTTGGGATGGGGGGGGCTATAGCCCCTGCTCCCCCCCCCCCCCCCACCTGGATCCGCCAGTGACGTCTATCAGTGCAATGAAACGCCGGAGGTATATAGCATCAATGAGCCTATGTTGATTATGATCACTGCAACATTGTCATAAATCTCCGACAGAATGCCGATTATCAAATAATTTAAATATCTATGAATTCACTTAATTGTCCGAACTTTGGACTTTAGCGATCACATTCGCCACCATATTCCCGAAAACTAGACCTTAGGCTTAGTGCCACTTGTACCACATCAAACATAATTATAGGTATGGTTGCACATCCCAACAAAATCAGACTTGATCACCAATTATATTTACAACCCTTGTTGTATCGTTCTCTCGACACCATTAATCCGGGTATTGTTTAGCATGCTCACTGAAAGCTGAGTATCTGAAGCCCTCACACAAGGCTTCTCCTCAACCATTGTGCTTGTTTTTTTAGACTGAATGGCCCAGATGGAAAGTGCAAAGAAGTTGACACAAAGAGGAAACTTGGATGAATTGATAAAAAGTGGGAGTTCTAGCTGAGGAAGAAGGAAGTCCATCGACCGTAGTTTGAAAT
>JAXIVJ010012073.1:0-30000 GCA_036785665.1 Chirona hameri | reverse complement strand
ACCGAACGGGCGCGAAGCGCCCGTGAGGTTTCTCGTCAACTTACTAGACAAATTTACATTTGACCCGGCCCGAAACGGCCCGACCCGGCCTGACCCGGCCCGACACGGCCCGACACGGCCCGACACGGCCCGACCCGGCCCGACCCGGCCCGACCTGGCCCGACACGGCCATACAGACGCTTTTCGGAAGCTAATTCGCTTTTCGGAAGCCTTCAATGAAGACAAATGCAAGGTTCTCCATGTCGGCTCCTCACACCCACATCACACGTATACAATGTGCAACAGTGAGCTCGAAACCACTTCCTGTGAAAAAGACCTGGGAATCCTTGTGGACGCAGACTTAAAATTCCGAAAACAAGCAACCGCCGCCGCGGCGAAAGGGAACCAGATCCTGAGCGTTATCAGGCGATCTTTTCAAAAGATAGACCACGACACGCTCCCTCTCTTATACAAGACCTTAGTGCGTCCTCACCTCGAATATGGCAATGCTGTATGGGGCCCCTTCAACAGAGCAGACCAGATTATCATCGAGCGAGTACAGCGCCGTGCCACTCGTCTGATCACCAGTATTCGCCATGAGCCATACACCCAGCGCCTCCGACTACTCAAGCTGCCATCACTGTACTACAGACGAAGGCGAGGTGACATGATTCTGCTCTACCAACTCTTCCATGGAGGGATGGACATGCAACCAGACATCTTCTTCACGTCCGCACCCTCTGGAGCTACGAGAGGTCATCGCTGGAAACTGAGGAAGCCGCGAGCCGAGTCAAGAGCAAGACGAAATACCCTCGGCGTAAGAGTGATCAACGACTGGAACTCCCTCCCTGAATCTGTCGTCTCTGCCCAAACCGTTAACCTGTTCAAGGCCAGTCTCGACACGCACTGGTCCTCCATCATCTATGTCATTCCTGACCAAGGCTGATGCCAAGCTGTTGCCTGTTATGTGCTCGGAGAGAACGGTACCCACAGGCGATTGCCTGTTTAAATTCCGACAATATACGGTACGGTACGGTAATAACTTTGCAACCACTGCTCCGATTGAGATTGGGGTTTCACCATTGGATAGGTCCATCAATTTTTTTTAGTAAGGTGCGTTCTGATAGAGGTGGTACCACAGCGCGTGGCAGTTCACACGCGAACGTCAAAATGAACAAAAAACCTTGCAAAAAATATTATTGAACAAAAAAAGGCTGTATTATTCTAAGCATTAATTTCTACGCTGAAGCATGCAGCGCTCAGAACGTACTCCTTTTTGGCGGATTTGAGAAAGGAGATCATTAACAATTTAATACAACTGGATTTTTATGTTGGGATGCATTGAGGCATGACATTTTTTTTTCTGGAAGACTAAAATGACTGTTACTACCACGTGTGCTCCCTTACCGTTTCATATTTCAAACCTGTTTTAGCTTTACCAGAGCGAGCTCGCTCGGTCATCGCCTAAAAAAAACGTTTTACTGGTATATGGGAAAAATCTGAATATGAGCGGCCCGGCCCAGCCCGGCCCCACCCGACCCGTGGCGACGCTTTTGAGAAGCTCATATCTCTGCAACCACACGTCCGATTTACATGCAGACTTCCTTTCTGAGGAGCCCCATCCAACCTACCCTGTTTGATATCAGTGCCGACTCATGTGGGTGACTACCACTGCGCGTGGCGCGTCCCGCGTGACCCCCGCGTGTGTTCAAATTTGGTGTGTGGTTAGGGACCCCTCAGCCGCCGCCTTCCCACAAGAGAGGGGGGTTTAGATATCTGCACGTGCGCACGTGCACACCTTTATTCTATATCTCAGGACGGCTGAGCTGACTGTGTTCAAACTTGGTATATGGCTAGGGAAACTTCAGCCGCCGCCTTCCCACAAGTCAGGGATGGGGTGCCTCTGCACGTGCGCACGTAAACACCCCTAGTATATATATATATATATATATATATATATATATATATATATATATATATATATATATATATATAATATATATATATATATATATATATATATATATATATATATATATATATATATATATATATATATATATATATATATATATATATATATATATATATTATATATATATATATATATATAATATATATATATATATATATATATATATATATATATATATATATATATATATATATATATATATATATATATATATATATATAGTATATATATATATATATATTATATATATATATATATATATATATATATATATATATATATATATATAATATATATATATATATATATATATATATATATATATATATATATATATATATATATATATATATATATATATATATATATATAATATATATATATATATATATATATATATATATATATATATATATATATATATATATATATATATATATATATATATATATATATATATATATATATATATATATATATATATATATATATATATATATATATATATATATATATATATTATATATATATATATATATATATATATATATATATATATATATATATATATATATATATATATATATATATATATATATATATATATATATATATATATATATATATATATATATATATATATTATATATATATATATATATATATATATATATATATATATATATATATATATATATATATATATATATATATATATATATATATATATATATATATATATATATATATATATATATATATATATATATATATATAATATATATATATATATATATATATATAATATATATATATATATATATATATATATATATATATCTCAGGAACGGCTGAGCCGATTGCGTTCAAATTTGGTGTGTGGTTAGGGACCTCTCAGCCGCCACTTTCCCACAAGTCAGTGATGGGTTGCCTCTGCACGTGCGCACGTGCGCACCCTTTTTGTATCTCAGAAACTACTTTCCCGATGGAGTTGCAATTCGCCATACATTTCCGTCGCGCTCTCGCTCGTTCATCGCCAACTCCGGCGTCTTACTGGTCTTAGCTTTATTATAGTTACTGTTACTGTTACTTACAGACAGTTATCTACAGTTAGTGTGACCGAATCGTGATCATCATGAGAAACATTGTGGCAAGCTCTGTGCGACGATTAAGATCGCTCTCGTTTCGGAAACAAGAAACAATGAAAATTAGGTTATGAATAACGACTTACTCTACCAGTAATGCGCCGTAGTTGACGATGAACGAGCGCCAACGCTCGTTCATCGCGTCAAAGGTGGGTCGTTCATCGAACGACCCACCTTTGACTTGTGGGAAACTGGCGGATGATAGGTCCCTAACCACACACCAAATTTTAACACAATCGGCTCAGCCGTTCCTGAGATATAGAATAGGGGTGTGCACGTGCGCACGTGCAGTCACCCCACCCCTGAGTTGTGCGCAGTGTGAAAGTGGCGGCTGAGGAGTCCCTAACCACACACGAAATTTGCACATAATCTGCCCAGCCGTTGCGGAGTTATTGCGAGAAAATACTTTTCAACACCCTCACGCGGCACGCGCCACGCGCAGTGGTAGTCACCCACATGAGTCGGCATTGATCTCAAAGAGGTTAGGTTGGATGGGGCTGCTCAGCAAAGAAGTCTGCTTGTCAATCGGACGTGCGGTTGCAGAGATATGAGCTTCTCAAAAAGCGTCGCCACGGGCCGGTCGGGTCGGGCCGCTCATAATCAGATTTTTCCCTTACACCACGGAAGGACGAGCGAGCGCTTCGCGCTCGCTCGTAATTATAGTTGGCTTGTGTCCAAGCTTTCAATATGTATTGTACATATGTTTATCAGCGAGTTAGTTCGATCGTTCGGAAAAATACGTTAAATAGGTCGATACGTCCCAACTCTTATGGAATAGGTCTTATTCATAACGTAATTTAATTATACCTCCACATTATGTCTTCCCGTGAAAAATAAACTATTTATCCAGCGCTCAAGCAATCAATGAGGAACAACAAGCTAACCTTGGCATACTCTGTGGCAGCCGGATGCTTATGTGAGGCCAAACAGGGACTGCGCATTGATATTCAATAGAGATGCAACTTTGCCATGTGACCGATTGACCCACATATGTCTCGACCTGGTCATTCTTGGTAGTTTGGTGGGCGTGTCTGTCTGAGAAGATTTATTTTCCGACATGCTATTCCATCCCATTTAGCATTGTTTAGTCCCATTGCTTCCAATTTCGTCCCTGGCAAGGCAGAGATGGGTTGAAAGAGTTCTCGCAAGGTATTATTAATTTTGGTTTTGTGTTATGCGGAGAATCAGGTGCCGTCGAGCGTCTCGTGGACGTAAAACTTTCGACTCTAAATTCGGTCGATAAATTAGGAATGCCAGATCGAATGTTAGGGATCAGAAGCCGTGCAACAAAATTTGCTAAGCAAAATGGTCTGGCACCATAAAACCCCCTAAACCATCGTTCTAAACAAATGTAAAAAGTAAACTGTTTGATGCATCCAATCTCTCACTGGATAAAACTAGTCGAACTGTTTCCATATAATTGAACTATGGACCGGGTCACCTTTGCCTGATAAGTTGCACCTCTAATGTTAGCGATCTCTATGAGCTCACGCCATTTGTTCGTTACCATTATCCTGAACATTCCCAGTGATAATTACACGGGGTGGTAAGTTCGTGTAGGTAATGCTGGCATTACCCCCAATTACACCTTCATATTACCCCCCCCAATTACACCTTCATAGACCATGCAATGGAAGTTTAATCAACTTAAGTCAAGCGATAGCACACGTGAAATGGGACGAGGCAACCAATTCCCTTCATTCTATCACGCTTTAAAACTGTTTATTTTGGACATGACGATGCCAATGTAGGTGCCAGTGAATTGGGGCGCGACACTGTCTTTCAATATCATTTAATGTATCGCCCTAAAAATCCATACATTGTGTGTGGGATGTATGCAAGGCCTTAGATACTATGATGATATCGACGGTGATAGATGTATCGATGTAGATGTAAATTCAGGTGCTATTTGTGAAATGGTTCCCTTGTCGAATTAGTTTGGGCGAATAAGCGAAAGCTATCAAAGATATAATGGTGTATATGTCTGCTCTTAAAGGGAATAGTCCGCCCCTGTAGCTCAGTCGGGAGAGCGCTGGGCTTCTGAGTTCTGACCTCACCCGGTAGTGACAGCCAAGGTTCGAGTCGCTTCGGAGCTCACTATTTGCCCCTGACTGGGATGGCCTGCGGCCGGTGGCAGCGGTCGCTCTCAAGGTCAGGTGACGTCAGAGGGCGGGGCGGACCGTGCCCAGGTATGTCGGGCACGTAATACTTTCGCTTATAAATTCTGCAGGACGCCAAGAATTGCGTGATCGGGTGGTGGGGTCAGGGCCTGAGCAACAAGCTACGCTTAGCGCAGGGCCTGTCCTCGGAAATCCATCCATTCAAAACATTCGGACTAAATTTATTAAAGAATAGTTCACCTTGAACATTAGTTTTTAACTGAGATAGCCAGATTGTCGGGAGTACTGAGAAATCTCCAAATCAGGAATTTTTCTTTCCAAAACGACCTAGTTGCTGAGTTTCAACGCAAAAACCATTGAGTATATTGGGTCATATTTTAAAGGGACAAATCTTGTGACTTTTCGCATACGTCATTAGTAAAAACCCTATATTCCTACCGCACTTCGTTTTCGCCAGGGTAATAGAACAACGTTTTCGCTATTTGGACCGGCCGCCACCGAAACACATGTGTTCATGAGCTGGAAATATTATTGGCCATAACTTTGCTAATTTTCATTGGCTTTCCAATTCAAAATAATACCGACACTCGTCTTAAAAAGGTACACCTTTTGAAGGCTGGCTCATACCGGTAGCTGCAATATTCTCCGCAATATAAGCACATGCACCTGTAACTGCAATACATTAGGGGTACATTCTGCCTGTGGTTACAGTTTTAAGTAATTACCTCTATCAATTGTGAACCGATTTCCAATTGAAAATTACCATTAGATGCTTAGTGATAAGACATATTTGTTGATTGGTGGCTGGTGGGTGTTCATGCAATATATTGATTAAATTTTGACAAAGTTTGTTTATTGTTTACGTTGAAGTGCCGCTTAGCTCGAAATATTATTAGCTATAACTTTGTCAATTTTCATTGGATTTCCAATTGAAAATAATCTCCACACTCGTCTTGAAAAGGCACACCTTTGGATGGGAGGCTAGTACCGGTAGCTGCAATATTTATTTACATCCACCACATACCGATGAACACACGAACACATTTGTGGGTAGGTATATCACACTGATTTATGCACATGAACATTATGGGTATGTGTTCACGCATCGCCACTCCAACTCTACTCATACAAGGCCATAGTGTAAACATTCACACATTTTCAATCGCGACCAATATACTCGCGAGTCGCGACCCAGCGAATGAAGTGGTTGGTGTTGCTTACATATTCTGATTCAAGGATAGGCTTTTGCCGGTATGACGTCACAACTCGTTTTGGTGACGCAAGATTATTGCAATGTCATATGTATTCACCCTCGC
Source organism: Chirona hameri (assembly GCA_036785665.1). Classification (NCBI taxonomy): domain Eukaryota; kingdom Metazoa; phylum Arthropoda; class Thecostraca; order Balanomorpha; family Balanidae; genus Chirona; species Chirona hameri. The sequence goes on along the minus strand of JAXIVJ010012073.1, from coordinate 23,465 downwards.
CCTACGGGGGGGCTGACAGCCCCCACCCACCCCCCCCCCTGAGGTTTTTCTTGAATAACTTTAACACATGCGGTACATTTTACTCACATTTTTGGTAGCTGAGTTTACAACAATTATACGTACGTTGTAAAAATAAAAATTTAATGGAAATAGGTTAGGTAGTTTGGGAGATAATCATGTTTTGATGACGTCATGTTGGTAACAAAATGTAAATCGTAGAACACAAAAATCGTAAAAACAGAGTTTTAAAGCAAATTGCAAACGCAATTCACCAAAGATACAAAATGGCATTTTCTTTCAAATTGCAATCTCGAATTTCCAAAATTTTGGGTTTTTGACCCCAAAACTTAAAAACGGATTTTTTGGAAAAATCCCCATAAAATCAAAGTTTTCAAAGATATTAAAAAAACGGAATATATGTGAGAGAACTAAGTATGGAGAATATTCATACCAAATTTCAAAGCAATATCTTCATTTTTGACTGAGTGATGGCTGCCTAAGTTTAAGAAACTGATGACGTCATTTTTTTTAATATTTTTTTTTGACTTCTTTTTACAAGATACGAACAAATAATTACCTTTTCTGTATTTCTGAGCCAAAACTAGTCTAGGAACATGCCATTTTATTTATATTTATCAATTTCTAATTTTGAGGTTTTCTGAAGAGCAAAACCGCTGTTCTGGACGTGGTAAATCCGAGGTCATACACTTGATCTGGAAGGTCACCCGTTGACCTGAAACCTAAAAATCGCATACTGTTAGATTCCTCTCATGACAGGCAACATGCTGGTTTTTACCGCATTGCTCTAAGTTGCTTGGTTTGGAAGTTAACAGGAGGGGGTCTGTCAGGCCCCCTCCGTAAGGCGAAGGCGAAAAAAAGCTCCCGTAGGGCGAGGGTTAATATCAATACTTTTCCAATTATGACAAATTGGTACTTTTTCGCAAAACAAATAATTCCCGAACCGTAATCAGGACACTCTTTTCCATCATTCCACGTACTTTTCCCAAGGTGTACTATTCCCTTTAAAGGGAATGTTTCACCTTTCCGAAAATTGTCAAATATACGCTGGTTGTAGTCGAAAATATGAAGTAAGTGCTGCTGAAAACGATGGTGATATTTTTTTTTCTCTCGAAAAGTCACTTAACTTTATACAAATTAAGGTTTTAAATTTGGGATGATGACGTCATTACTGAGCTATAGACCGCCGCTGATAGGCTGACAAAGTGGGATTGGCTGAAAAAGTGAATGCCAGCCAATCAGCGGCGGCACCAGCCTAGACCTCATTTTGCAAATGGGAAATGAAATTGCTTAAAAACGGCTAAGTTTTGGGGAAAAAGACCTTAGTATTTTCGACATTTCAATAACGGCCAAAAATAATGGCTATCTCAGTTCAAAACTAGTACAAAGGTGAAACATTCCCTTTCATAATCTCGTTCCTCAGACCCAGACTGAATTAAACATAGTGAAAGTAAATATCCTACATTCCTTAAATATTCTACCGACATTAGCCAAGGTGTTATCATCTTCTACCGTTCAAACCAACACATATTGTATGTGTAGGTATGTTAATAATACTAATGCATCAACACATTCAATGTGTAACTATGAATTATCGGTCTGTAGCTAGCATTTTACTTCTGCTGCTGCATATTACTACATACTGTTGACAAATAGCGCCGCGAATAACAATATGTATGAACACACTATGTTTCACGCCATCAGTCCTAAGTCCAAGCTAAATGCCAGCAGACACATTACAACGACTACTTATTGCCCACAGTTGCCTGACGCCTCTTGTCGTGAGGGGTGGAGGTCCTCTCACTCCACTTACTCCGTAATGACATCAATATCTGCGCCATGAAAGTCTCACATTGGCATGCATGCATCAACAAGTCGGCTCGCTTCTGTTCGCAACTAACGACAGCAATGGCGATCGTGATCAGCTGGTGGAACTCGCGATGGTGATCCTGGAAATATCGACAACTCGTCATAAGGTTAATGAATAACACAGGCGCTGTAATAAGGTACTTAATAATGGCTGGAGGAATAGCACAAGTACGGCATGTCATTAACGGTGAGAGGGTCCCATGTGATAATAGCAATGTGTGGCAATCCGATAATGGCAATGATAGCTCAGATAAGCTAGGCAATGATAGCTCAGATAAGTTAGGCAATGATAGCTCAGATAAGCTATCATATTCAACGAGTACGCGCACATATGCACAGCGTCTACTTTGAAGTGCTATTCTGTACAATTACATGGCTACAAAATGGCGACGGGGCGACGGGGCAGAAACGGGGCGATGACGACGTTGACCAATCAGAAACGGGGCGATGACGAGGCTTTATGGAAGGTGAATGTTCTTATAGGAGTAAATACTATATAGTATATACTATAGTATATACTATAGCATATACTATAGTATATACTATAGTATATACTATAGCATATACTATAGTATATACTATAGTATATACTACAGTATATACTATATATTTTTAAAAACTGGATGCTATGACTGAGCATGGTAATAATATAAAGAGAGATTATAATTAGCCTGATGCTCATTGATATTTCAAAAAGATAAAACAAAGTTAAGAATTATATGATATTTCGTTCACGGAACTTCATCAGATACAGTAATAACAAAATGTGCCACGGAAAAATAGCCAAGACCTGGAGAACAGGGGGGGGGGGGCAGGGGCCCCTCTCCCCTGTTCACAAGTTCACAGGATCACAGGATAAAGGTCTGGGCTATTTTTCCGTGGCACATTTTGTTATTACTGTATCTGATGAAGTTCCGTGAACGAAATATCATATAATTCTTAACTTTGTTTTATCTTTTTGAAATATCAATGAGCATCAGGCTAATTATAATCTCTCTTTATATACTATATACCTACTGTTCCTAATAGGAGTGTATACTCATATTGACTGATTAAACTTCACAAAACGAATGTTACTGCAAGAGTTGTTGCTAACGAAAAATATGCGTCATTATTTGTCATTGTAAATGTAGAATACACAATATTTCAAAACATCATTCCAATAAAATGTTACTGGCGAATTATATTACCAAAAAAAAACATGGGGCATGGCCCCTGGCCCTGGCCTGTGAACCTGTGAACAGGGGAGAGGGGCATGGGCCCCTGCCCCCCTGTTCCTACGCCTATGGACACGTTTCTGGTATTCATCCTCACAGGTGAACACTGTTCTCCATGTTCACAGGTTCGCCAGGTCGCCTGGACTCTGGTTTCCCTCCTGTTCCTGGGACTTCTCATCTGGCAAGTCGTCATTACAATACAGAGCTTCATGGCGTTCCCAAAGACCACCAGCGTCGAGGCAAGTGGCAAGGGTAACTCTGTCCACGCGAGGCAAGTGGCAAGGGTAACTCTGTCCGCGCGAGGTAAGTGGCAAGGGTAACTCTGTCCACGCGAGGCAAGTGGCAAGGGTAACTCTGTCCGCGCGAGGCAAGTGACAAGGGTAACTCTGTCCGCGTCGAGGTCAGTGGCAAGGGTAACTCTGTCCGCGTCGAGGCAAGTGGCAAGGGTAACTCTGTCCGCGCGAGGTAAGTGGCAAGGGTAACTCTGTCCGCGCGAGGCAAGTGGCAAGGGTAACTCTGTCCGCGCGAGGCAAGTGGCGAGGGTAACTCTGTCCGCGCGAGGTAAGTGGCAAGGGTAACTCTGTCCGCGTCGAGGTAAGTGGCAAGGGTAACTCTGTCCGCGCGAGGTAAGTGGCAAGAGTAACTCTGTCCGCGTCGAGGTAAGTGGCAAGGGTAACTCTGTCCGCGCGAGGTAAGTGGCAAGGGTAACTCTGTCCGCGTCGAGGTAAGTGTCAAGGGTAACTCTGTCCGCGTCGAGGTAATTGGCAAGGGTAATTCTGTCCGCGCGAGGTAAGTGGCAAGGGTAACTCTGTCCGCGCGAGGTAAGTGGCAAGGGTAACTCTGTCCGCGCGAGGCAAGTGGCAATGGTAACTCTGTCCGCGCGAGGTAAGTGGCAAGGGTAACTCTGTCCGCGCGAGGCAAGTGGCAAGGGTAACTCTGTCCGCGCGAGGCAAGTGGCAAGGGTAACTCTGTCCGCGCGAGGCAAGTGGCGAGGGTAACTCTGTCCGCGCGAGGCAAGTGGCAAGGGTAACTCTGTCCGCGCGAGGTAAGTGGCAAGGGTAACTCTGTCCGCGCGAGGCAAGTGGCAAGGGTAACTCTGTCCGCGCGAGGCAAGTGGCAAGGGTAACTCTGTCCGCGCGAGGCAAGTGGCAAGGGTAACTCTGTCCGCGCGAGGTAAGTGGCAAGGGTAACTCTGTCCGCGCGAGGCAAGTGGCAAGGGTAACTCTGTCCGCGCGAGGTAAGTGGCAAGGGCAACTCTGTCCGCGCGTGTAGCTCAGTCAGCGCGTGTAGCTCAGTCCGCGCGTGTAGCTCAGTCGGGAGAGCGCTGGGCATACCAGCTGATCACCCTGACAGGGTGGGTTCGAAACGCTGCGGCGCTCGATATATGCTCGTCGTGCAGATGACCTGCGGCCGGTGGCAGCGGCCGCGTTCAAGGTCAGATAAAGCCCGTGGGCCGGGTGGACCGTCCCCTGTCGTTAGGGGACCGGTAAAATTCCCTATCGAAATTATGCCGATGACGTGGAATTCCGTGATCCAATGGAAGTGTCAGGGCCTGAGCGACACGTTTTGTTTCACTCGAGTCCTGCTCTCGGAGAGCCTTCAATTAAAACATTCTTAGTTTATAAAAAGGTCGCTAGTTCCCCTGGACCAGCCAGTGGTGAGAACCAACAGCCTCGCCTAAGCCTCCCTGGCGCTGCGACAGAGAATGGAGTTTTTCTCGTCAATTTAGCCGGAATATTTGGTTGCGGTAAATTCCTGACATCAAGTTCTGCAGTAGTCTCTGCCAAAGGTATGCACACTTTCTTTGTATAACAAGTTTGGGAATCAACGTGTCGAAAACGTTGATATTGCTAAGTTACACGTTGATATGTGGGAAGCTACAACCTTCAGCTGTGGCTTGAGAACCTTAAACCTTCCAACTGTGACTTGAGAACCTACAACCTTCCAACTGCGGCTTGAGAACCTACAACCTTCCAACTGCAGCTTGAGAACCTACAACCTTCCAACTGTGGCTTGAGAACCTACAACCTTCCAACTGTAGCTTGAGAACTTACAACCTTCCAACTGCGGCTTGAGAACCTACAACCTTCCAACTGTGGCTTGGGAACCTACAACCTTCCAACTGTGGCTTGAGAACCTACAACCTTCCAACTGCAGCGTGAGAACCTACAACCTTCCAACTGCGGCTTGAGAACCTACAACGTTCCAGATGTGGCTTGAGAACCTACAACCTTTCAGATGTGGCTTGAGAACCTACAACTTTCCAACTGTGGCTTGAGAACCTACAACCTTCCAACTGTGGCTTAAGAACCTACAACCTTTCAGACGTGGCTTGAGAACCTACAACTTTCCAACTGCAGCTTGAGAACCTACAACCTTCCAACTGCGGTTTGAGAACCTACAACCTTCCAGATGTGGCTTGAAAACCTACAACCTTCCAACTGCGGTTTGAGAACCTACAACCTTCCAACTGCGGTTTGAGAACCTACAACCTTCTAACTGCAGCTTGAGAACCTACAACCTTCCAACTGCAGCTTGAGAACCTACAACTTTACCGATGTGGCTTGAGAACCTATAACCTTCCAGCTGCGGCTTGAGAACCTACAACCTTCCAGATGTGGCTTGAGAACCTACAACCTTCCAACTGCGGCTTGAGAACCTACAACCTTCCAACTGCGGCTTGAGAACCTACAACCTTCCAACTGTGGCTTGAGAACCTACAACCTTACAGATGTGACTTGAGAACCTACAACCTTCCAACTGCGGCTTGAGAACCTACAACCTTCCAACTCCAGCTTGAGAACCTACAACATTACCGATGTGGCTTGAGAACCTATAACCTTCCAGCTGCGGCTTGAGAACATACAACCTTCCAACTGCGTCTTGAGAACCTACAACCTTCCAACTGCGGCTTGAGAACCTACAACCTTACAGATGTGACTTGAGAACCTACAACCTTCCAACTGCGGCTTGAAAACCTACAACCTTACAGATGTGGCTTGAGTACCTACAACCTTCCAACTGTGGCTTGAGAACCTACAACCTTCCAACTGCGGCTTGAGAACCTACAACCTTCCAACTGCGGCTTGAGTACCTACAACCTTCCAACTGCGGCTTGAGAACCTACAACCTTCCAACTGCGGCTTGAGTACCTACAACCTTCCAACTGCGGCTTGAGAACCTACAACCTTCCAACTGTGGCCTGAGAACCTACAACCTTCCAACTGCGGCTTGAGAACCGACAACCTTCCAACTGCGGCTTGAGAATCTACTACCTTCTAGATGTGGCTTGAGAACCTACAACCTTCCAGCTGCAGCTTGAAAACCTACAACCTTCCAACTGTGGCTTGAGTACCTACAACTTTCCAACTGTGGCTTGAGAACCTACAACCTTCCAACTGTGGCTTGAGTACCTACAACCTTCCAACTGTGGCTTGAGTACCTACAACCTTCTAGCTAGAGACCTTCATGGGACACTTTTTCAGCCCCCATCCCGTTCCAGCCCATTCAGCCAGACCCAAACCCGTTCCAATCCGAATTCATAACTGATGGGGCTCCCATTCCCACCCGTTTCAGCATATTTACTTTTTGTGGTGCTAAAAAATCATCAGGTCTGTCCCAAACCCGTTCCGACCCGATACATTTCTAAAAATGGCCCATTCCCACCCATGTCCATTCCGTTACATGGGTTCCATGGGGATTCCCATGGAACCCATGTAATTCCCATTCCCACCCATGGGGATTCCCAAGGGCTCTACTTCTAGCAGTGGCCTGAGAGCATACAACCTTCGAAAATGTCCTTTGTCAACATGTCATTTTGTCGAAATGTGAAAATGACGAAATGTCATTTTGTCCAATGCTATTTTGCCGACATGTGAAATGCCTTTTTGCCGAAATGTCATTTTGTCGACATGTGAAAAGGTCGAAATGCCTTTTTGCCGAAATGTCATTTTGTCGACATGTGAAAAGGTCGAAATGCCTTGGGCCGAAATGTCATTTTGTCGACATGTGAAAAGGTCGAAATGCCTTTTTGCCGAAATGTCATTTTGTCGACAGGTGAAAAGGTCGAAATGCATATTTACCGATGCTCCACTGCCCCTCCCTTGCTTCTGCGATTTTGCACCATCCACCAGGGTTTGCATTAGAGATGGCAAACAGTGTCGCTGTGTCATGCGGTGATTCCCAGATTTTCAACAGATTTCCCAGAGCTTTTCAACAACAGATTTTTCTTGATTTATCATAGTAAACAACACCTGCTGCACGTAAATAGCACCATGGCCAGCTTCCGGCTTTCCGGCTTGAGCCGGAAAATGAAGTATAGTATGACTAGGATCGCGAGGGTGGGTGTACTCCGCGGGCAACTACTATGAGCAGCGATAGCCGGCTCCGCTTTGGTTGCCGGTGGAGGATCGCTGTTGATGCTTAGGATGATTGGGGCGCACACACAATATTGACACATGTCAACAATAATTGCTGCGCATGGCATCAAAGGCATTCGACAAAACAAAATCGAACATTTCACATGTCGATAAATGACATTCGGCAGAAAGGCATTTCGACTTTTTCACATGTCGACAAAATGACATTTCGGCAAAAAAAGCATTTCGACCTTCTCACACGTCGACAAAGTAACATTCGGCAAAATGACGTTTCGGCTTTTTCACATGTCGACAAAATGACTTTCGCCAAAAACACATTTCGACTCTTTCACATGTCGGCAAAATTACATTTCGACCTTATGACATGTCGGCAAAAAGACATTTCGACAAAATGACATGTAGGCAAAAAGGCATTTCGACAAAAAGGCAATCGCCATTTCGCTTTCGGCATATTCACATGTCTTCAAAAGACATTTCGTCAAAGTGTCCTTCGACAATATGCATTCGCCAAAATGACATTCGTCAAAATGACATTCGCCAAAATGACATTCGCCAAAATGACATTCTCCAATGTGTCCTGTAACCCTGTTGAACATCTTCGAAACGTTGTGACGTCATACCGAAACGTTGTTGTCCCTGAAGGCACGCAAAACAATACAGGGGCGGATCCAGAAAATCTTCAAGGGGGGGGGGGGGGGGGGGGGGTTATCAATTGCAGTGGTGTCCCTACCTATACCCAAATTTGAAAACTCAACGGATTTGGTCCACTATATTTTGAGGGTGCCCCTATTTCATATTTTTTTTTATAATTGACAACGTTGGCTATAGGTATTTGCAATGTTAGTCGTACCCTTTCTATCATTTAAAGTGCCGCGGATGGTGCTAAAATATATTATTTGTACAATCAAGGGCAGCCCTGCAGACGGCTGATGAAGAATTGACCAAGAGGGAAGTCGAGGTTCGTGACCAGGGGGGGAGGGGGTGGGTTGAAAGCCGTTTCTTACGAGCAGTACATCTTATGCATGCGATAAACGCGGCGCCAAAATTTGAGGTTTTGAGCGGGTTAGAAAACCAATTTTTGCTATTGGAACCAGCATGCAGGGTAAAAAGAAGGAAATATGTCTGGAGCAAAAGGTGGTGTTAAAAGACATGTTGCCCCCCCCCCATTTAAGGCCAAAAGTGGGGCCATGGCCCCCATATCCCCCCTACGGCCGCCAGTATGTACAGTCTATGTTAGACCCTTGTGTACTGGAAAAGAACACTGCTGATTTGCGCCGCGTAGTGGCGCGAATTTTTTACTTTATTTTATTTTTGCCTGGATAACTAGGCCCTAAAAAATCGAAAGGTTTTATAATCTATATGCATCAGCCCAAGGGGCCCCTCGAGTTCGATACGTTGTTGTCTCTGGTATAAGGCACGTTGGTGCCCCTTCATAGCCCAAGGGACGGGAGGCATGAAGGAACATTTTTTTGGCATAATTTAGCAATTTTAATTTAGCATCATTTCGCGATTTTTTTCTTCAGCGACCAATGCTTGTGATTTCATGGCGGCACCAGACCATTGTTTTCCCTCCTGGATTCAAGGAGACACAGTGCCTCGGTGTCTCCCATCGCCCCACAGTGCCGCCTACCGTCACGATGGTGCCCCTGGCACACCGGCGCGGTGGTGCCCTTGGTTCACCGGCGCGGTGGTGTCCCTGGTACATTGGCGCGGTGGTGCCCTAGGTTCAAAGAGCACTGAATGATTTGCGCCGCGTAGCGGCGCATACTTTTTATATATATTTTGGTGCTGCTCCACGGCCCGGTGGTTCCCCCCACGGCGCGGTGGTGCCCCCATGGCCCAAGGGGGAGGGGGTCATGACCCCAGTGACCCCCCTGGATCCGCCACTGAAACAATACGCTACTTCTCTGGGACATGTTCCGAATCCCGCTTTCAGCTTGCATTCCTGTCTGTTAGTCAGAAATCAGAAGCTTTAGTTTGTTATTCCGCCGACAGATGTCCCACTCACACACCGTGACAAAACTTTGTCGCTGTGTTGGCTCACGGTTATCAGAAGTTTTAGTTTGTTATTCCGCCGGCAGATGTCAGACCGGACTCGGATCCACTTCCCGGCCGTGACGGTGTGCAGCCTGAACCCTCTGGTGAGAAGCCGAGCGATGAACACCCGATGGAAGTCCGCTGCTGACCTGGAGCCGTACTATGGAGGTGAGATACTGATCTGGAGCCATACGATGGAGGTGAGAAGCCGAGCGAGGAACACCCGATGGAAGTCCGCTGCCGACCTGGAGCCGTACGATGGAGGTGAGAAGCCGAGCGAGGAATACCCGATGGAAGTCCGCTGCCGACCTGGAGCCGTACGATGGAGGTGAGAAGCCGAGCGAGGAATACCCGATGGAAGTCCGCTGCCGACCTGGAGCCGTACGATGGAGGTGAGAAGCCGGGCGAGGAATACCCGATGGAGGTCCGCTGCCGACCTGGAGCCGTACGATGAAGGTGAGAAGCCGAGCGAGGAACATCCGATGGAAGTCCGCTGCCGACCTGGAGCCGTACGATGGAGGTGAGAAGCCGAGCGAGGAACACCCGATGGAAGTCCGCTGCCGACCTGGAGCCGTACGATGGAGGTGAGATACTGACCTGGAGCCGTACGATGGAGGTGAGAAGCCGAGCGAGGAACACCCGATGGAAGTCCGCTGCCGACCTGGAGCCGTACGATGGAGGTGAGATACTGACCTGGAGCCGTACGATGGAGGTGAGAAGCCGAGCGAGGAACACCAGATGGAAGTCCGCTGCCGACCTGGAGCCGTACGATGAAGGTGAGAAGCCGAGCGAGGAACATCCGATGGAAGTCCGCTGCCGACCTGGAGCCGTACGATGGTGGTGAGAAGCCGAGCGAGGAATATCCGATGGAAGTCCGCTGCCGACCTGCAGCCGTACGATGGAGGTGAGAAGCCGAGCGAGGAATACCCGATGGAAGTCCGCTGCCGACCTGGAGCCATACGATGGAGGTGAGAAGCCGAGCGAGGAACACCCGATGGAAGTCCTCTGCCGACCTGGAGCCGTACGATGGAGGTGAGAAGCCGAGCGAGGAACACCCGAAGGAAGTCCGCTGCCGACCTGGAGCCGTACGATGGAGGTGAGGCGATGGTAGTGGTGGTGATATTGTGTCTGTACGATGGAGGTAAGGCGATGGTAGTGGTGGTGATATTGTGTCTGTACGATGGAGGTGAGGCGATGGTAGTGGTGGTGATATTGCGTCTGTACGATGGAGGTGAGGCGATGATAGTGGTGGTGATATTGCGTCCGTACGATGGAGGTGAGGCGATGGTAGTGGTTGTGATATGGTCCCTGTACGATGGAGGTGAGGCGATGGTAGTGGTGGTGATATTGCGTCTGTACGATGGAGGTGAGTCGATGGTAGTGGTGGTGATATTGCGTCCGTACGATGGAGGAGAGGCGATGGTAGTGGTGGTGATATTGCGTCTGTACGATGGAGGTGAGGCGATGGTAGTGGTGGTGATATTGTGTCTGTACGATGGAGGTGAGGTGATGGTAGTGGTGGTGATATTGTGTCTGTACGATGGAGGTGAGGCGATGGTAGTGGTGGTGATATTGCGTCTGTACGATGGAAGTGAGGCGATGGTAGTGATGGTGATATTGTGTGTGTATGATGGTGGTGAGGCGATCGTAGTTGTGGTGATATTGTGTCTGTATGATGGAGGTGAGGCGATGGTAGTGGTGGTAATATTGTGTGTACGATGGAGGTGAGGCGATGGTAGTGGTGGTGATATTGCGTCTGTACGATGGAGGTGAGGCGATGGTAGTGGTGGTGATATTGCGCCTGTACGATGGAGGTGAGGCGATGGTAGTGGTGGTGATATTGTGTCTGCACGATGGAGGTGAGGCGATGATAGTGGTGGTGATATTGCGTCTGCACGATGGAGGTGAGGCGATGGTAGTGGTGGTGCTATTGTGTCTGTACAATGGAGGTGAGGCGATGACAGTGGTGGTGATATTGCGTCTGTACGATGGAGGTGAGGCGATCGTAGTGGTGGTGATATTGTGTCTGTACGATGGAGGTGAGGCGATGGTAGTGATGGTGATATTGCGTCTGTACGATGGAGGTGAGGCGATGGTAGTGGTGGTGATATTGCGTCTGTACGATGGAGGTGAGGCGATGGTAGTGGTGGTGATATTGCGCCTGTACGATGGAGGTGAGGCGATGGTAGTGGTGGTGATATTGTGTCTGCACGATGGAGGTGAGGCGATGATAGTGGTGGTGATATTGCGTCTGCACGATGGAGGTGAGGCGATGGTAGTGGTGGTGCTATTGTGTCTGTACGATGGAGGTGAGGCGATGACAGTGGTGGTGATATTGCGTCTGTACGATGGAGGTGAGGCGATCGTAGTGGTGGTGATATTGTGTCTGTACGATGGAGGTGAGGCGATGGTAGTGATGGTGATATTGCGTCTGTACGATGGAGGTGAGGCGATGGTAGTGGTGGTGATATTGCGTCTGTACGATGGAGGTGAGGCGATGGTAGTGGTGGTGATATTGCGTCTGTACGATGGAGGTGAGGCGATGGTAGTGGTGGTGATATTGCGTCTGTACGATGGAGGTGAGGCGATGGTAGTGGTGGTGATATTGCGTCTGTACGATGGAGGTGAGGCGATGGTAGTGGTGGTGATATTGCGTCTGTAGGATGGAGGTGAGGCGATGGTAGTGGTGGTGATATTGCGTCTGTACGATGGAGGTGAGGCGATGGTAGTGGTGGTGATATTGCGTCTGTACGATGGAGGTGAGGCGATGGTAGTGGTGGTGATATTGCGTCTGTACGATGGAGGTGAGGCGATGGTAGTGGTGGTGATATTGCGTCTGTACGATGGAGGTGAGGCGATGACAGTGGTGGTGATATTGCGTCTGTACGATGGAGGTGAGGCGATGGTAGTGGTGGTGATATTGCGTCTGTACGATGGAGGTGAAGCGATGGTAGTGGTGGTGATATTGCGTCTGTACGATGGAGGTGAGGCGATGGTAGTGGTGGTGATATTGCGTCTGTACGATGGAGGTGAGGCGATGGTAGTGGTGGTGATATTGCGTCTGTACGATAGAGGTGAGGCGATGGTAGTGGTGGTGATATTGCGTCTGTACGATGGAGGTGAGGCGATGGTAGTGGTGGTGATATTGTGTCTGTACGATGGAGGTGAGGCGATGGTAGTGGTGGTGATATTGCTTCTGTACGATGGAGGTGAGGCGATGGTAGTGGTGGTGATATTGCGTCTGTACGATGGAGGTGAGGCGATGGTAGTGGTGGTGATATTGTGTCTGTACGATGGAGGTGAGGCGATGGTAGTGGTGGTGATATTGCGTGTACGATGGAGGTGAGGCGATGGTAGTGGTGGTGATATTGTGTCTGTACGATGGAAGTGAGGCGATGATAGTGATGGTGATATTGGGCCTGTACGATGGAGGTGAGGCGATGGTAGTGGTGGTGATATTGTGTCTGTACGATGGAAGTGAGGCGATGATAGTGATGGTGAAATTGCGTCTGCACGATGGAGGTGAGGCGATGGTAGTGGTGGTGATATTGTGTCTGTACGATGGAAGTGAGGCGATGATAGTGATGGTGATATTGCGTCTGCACGATGGAGGTGAGGCGATGGTAGTGGTGGTGATATTGTGTCTGTACGATGGAAGTGAGGCGATGATAGTGATGGTGATATTGCGTCTGTACGATGGAGGTGAGGCGATGGTAGTGGTGGTGATATTGTGTCTGTACGATGGAAGTGAGGCGATGATAGTGATGGTGATATTGCGTCTGCACGATGGAGGTGAGGCGATGGTAGTGATGGTGATATTGTGTCTGTACGATGGAGGTGAGGCGATGGTAGTGGTGGTGATATTGCGTCTGTACGATGGAGGTGAGGCGATGGTAGTGGTGGTGATATTGTGTCTGTATGATGGAGGTGAGGCGATGGTAGTGGTGGTGATATTGCGTCTGTACGATGGAGGTGAGGCGATGGTAGTGGTGGTGATATTGCGTCTGTACGATGGAGGTGAGGCGATGGTAGTGGTGGTGATATTGCGTCTGCACGATGGAGGTGAGGCGATGGTAGTGGTGGTGCTATTGTGTCTGTACGATGGAGGTGAGGCGATGACAGTGGTGGTGATATTGCGTCTGTACGATGGAGGTGAGGCGATGATAGTGGTGGTGATATTGCGTCTGCACGATGGAGGTGAGGCGATGGTAGTGGTGGTGCTATTGTGTCTGTACGATGGAGGTGAGGCGATGACAGTGGTGGTGATATTGCGTCTGTACGATGGAGGTGAGGCGATCGTAGTGGTGGTGATATTGTGTCTGTACGATGGAGGTGAGGCGATGGTAGTGATGGTGATATTGCGTCTGTACGATGGAGGTGAGGCGATGGTAGTGGTGGTGATATTGCGTCTGTACGATGGAGGTGAGGCGATGGTAGTGGTGGTGATATTGCGTCTGTACGATGGAGGTGAGGCGATGGTAGTGGTGGTGATATTGCGTCTGTACGATGGAGGTGAGGCGATGGTAGTGGTGGTGATATTGCGTCTGTACGATGGAGGTGAGGCGATGGTAGTGGTGGTGATATTGCGTCTGTAGGATGGAGGTGAGGCGATGGTAGTGGTGGTGATATTGCGTCTGTACGATGGAGGTGAGGCGATGGTAGTGGTGGTGATATTGCGTCTGTACGATGGAGGTGAGGCGATGGTAGTGGTGGTGATATTGCGTCTGTACGATGGAGGTGAGGCGATGGTAGTGGTGGTGATATTGCGTCTGTACGATGGAGGTGAGGCGATGACAGTGGTGGTGATATTGCGTCTGTACGATGGAGGTGAGGCGATGGTAGTGGTGGTGATATTGCGTCTGTACGATGGAGGTGAAGCGATGGTAGTGGTGGTGATATTGCGTCTGTACGATGGAGGTGAGGCGATGGTAGTGGTGGTGATATTGCGTCTGTACGATGGAGGTGAGGCGATGGTAGTGGTGGTGATATTGCGTCTGTACGATAGAGGTGAGGCGATGGTAGTGGTGGTGATATTGCGTCTGTACGATGGAGGTGAGGCGATGGTAGTGGTGGTGATATTGTGTCTGTACGATGGAGGTGAGGCGATGGTAGTGGTGGTGATATTGCTTCTGTACGATGGAGGTGAGGCGATGGTAGTGGTGGTGATATTGCGTCTGTACGATGGAGGTGAGGCGATGGTAGTGGTGGTGATATTGTGTCTGTACGATGGAGGTGAGGCGATGGTAGTGGTGGTGATATTGCGTGTACGATGGAGGTGAGGCGATGGTAGTGGTGGTGATATTGTGTCTGTACGATGGAAGTGAGGCGATGATAGTGATGGTGATATTGGGCCTGTACGATGGAGGTGAGGCGATGGTAGTGGTGGTGATATTGTGTCTGTACGATGGAAGTGAGGCGATGATAGTGATGGTGAAATTGCGTCTGCACGATGGAGGTGAGGCGATGGTAGTGGTGGTGATATTGTGTCTGTACGATGGAAGTGAGGCGATGATAGTGATGGTGATATTGCGTCTGCACGATGGAGGTGAGGCGATGGTAGTGGTGGTGATATTGTGTCTGTACGATGGAAGTGAGGCGATGATAGTGATGGTGATATTGCGTCTGTACGATGGAGGTGAGGCGATGGTAGTGGTGGTGATATTGTGTCTGTACGATGGAAGTGAGGCGATGATAGTGATGGTGATATTGCGTCTGCACGATGGAGGTGAGGCGATGGTAGTGATGGTGATATTGTGTCTGTACGATGGAGGTGAGGCGATGGTAGTGGTGGTGATATTGCGTCTGTACGATGGAGGTGAGGCGATGGTAGTGGTGGTGATATTGTGTCTGTATGATGGAGGTGAGGCGATGGTAGTGGTGGTGATATTGCGTCTGTACGATGGAGGTGAGGCGATGGTAGTGGTGGTGATATTGCGTCTGTACGATGGAGGTGAGGCGATGGTAGTGGTGGTGATATTGCGTCTGCACGATGGAGGTGAGGCGATGGTAGTGGTGGTGCTATTGTGTCTGTACGATGGAGGTGAGGCGATGACAGTGGTGGTGATATTGCGTCTGTACGATGGAGGTGAGGCGATCGTAGTGGTGGTGATATTGTGTCTGTACGATGTAGGTGAGGCGATGGTAGTGATGGTGATATTGCGTCTTTACGATGGAGGTGAGGCGATGATAGTGGTGGTGATATTGCGTCTGTACGATGGAGGTGAGGCGATGGTAGTGGTGGTGATATTGTGTCTGTACGATGGAGGTGAGGCGATGGTAGTGGTGGTGATATTGCGTCGGTACGATGGAGGTGAGGCGATGATAGTGGTGGTGATATTGCGTCCGTACGATGGAGGTGAGGCGATGGTAGTGGTGGTGATATTGCGTCTGTACGATGAAGGTGAGGCGATGGTAGTGGTTGTGATATGGTCCCTGTACGATGGAGGTGAGGCGATGGTAGTGGTGGTGATATTGCGTCTGTACGATGGAGGTGAGGCGATGGTAGTGGTGGTGATATTGCGTCCGTACGATGGAGGAGAGGCGATGGTAGTGGTGGTGATATTGCGTCTGAACGATGGAGGTGAGGCGATGGTAGTGGTGGTGATATTGTGTCTGTACGATGGAGGTGAGGCGATGGTAGTGGTGGTGATATTGTTTCTGTACGATGGAGGTGAGGCGATGGTAGTGGTGGTGATATTGCGTCTGTACGATGGAAGTGAGGCGATGGTAGTGATGGTGATATTGTGTGTGTATGATGGTGGTGAGGCGATCGTAGTTGTGGTGATATTGTGTCTGTATGATGGAGGTGAGGCGATGGTAGTGGTGGTAATATTGTGTGTACGATGGAGGTGAGGCGATGGTAGTGGTGGTGATATTGCGTCTGTACGATGGAGGTGAGGCGATGGTAGTGGTGGTGATATTGCGCCTGTACGATGGAGGTGAGGCGATGGTAGTGGTGGTGATATTGTGTCTGCACGATGGAGGTGAGGCGATGATAGTGGTGGTGATATTGCGTCTGCACGATGGAGGTGAGGCGATGGTAGTGGTGGTGCTATTGTGTCTGTACGATGGAGGTGAGGCGATGACAGTGGTGGTGATATTGCGTCTGTACGATGGAGGTGAGGCGATCGTAGTGGTGGTGATATTGTGTCTGTACGATGGAGGTGAGGTGATGGTAGTGATGGTGATATTGCGTCTGTACGATGGAGGTGAGGCGATGGTAGTGGTGGTGATATTGCGTCTGTACGATGGAGGTGAGGCGATGGTAGTGGTGGTGATATTGCGTCTGTACGATGGAGGTGAGGCGATGGTAGTGGTGGTGATATTGCGTCTGTACGATGGAGGTGAGGCGATGGTAGTGGTGGTGATATTGCGTCTGTACGATGGAGGTGAGGCGATGGTAGTGGTGGTGATATTGCGTCTGTACGATGGAGGTGAGGCGATGGTAGTGGTGGTGATATTGCGTCTGTACGATGGAGGTGAGGCGATGACAGTGGTGGTGATATTGCGTCTGTACGATGGAGGTGAGGCGATGGTAGTGGTGGTGATATTGCGTCTGTACGATGGAGGCGAGGCGATGGTAGTGGTGGTGATATTGCGTCTGTACGATGGAGGTGAGGCGATGGTAGTGGTGGTGATATTGCGTCTGTACGATGGAGGTGAGGCGATGGTAGTGGTGGTGATATTGCGTCTGTACGATGGAGGTGAGGCGATGGTAGTGGTGGTGATATTGCGTCTGTACGATGGAGGTGAGGCGATGGTAGTGGTGGTGATATTGCGTTTGTACGATGGAGGTGAGGCGATGGTAGTGGTGGTGATATTGCGTCTGTACGATGGAGGTGAGGCGATGGTAGTGGTGGTGATATTGTGTCTGTACGATGGAGGTGAGGCGATGGTAGTGGTGGTGATATTGCGTCTGTACGATGGAGGTGAGGCGATGGTAGTGGTGGTGATATTGCGTCTGTACGATGGAGGTGAGGCGATGGTAGTGGTGGTGATATTGTGTCTGTACGATGGAGGTGAGGCGATGGTAGTGGTGGTGATATTGCGTGTACGATGGAGGTGAGGCGATGGTAGTGGTGGTGATATTGTGTCTGTACGATGGAAGTGAGGCGATGATAGTGATGGTGATATTGCGTCTGCACGATGGAGGTGAGGCGATGGTAGTGGTGGTGATATTGTGTCTGTACGATGGAAGTGAGGCGATGATAGTGATGGTGATATTGCGTCTGCACGATGGAGGTGAGGCGATGGTAGTGATGGTGATATTGTGTCTGTACGATGGAGGTGAGGCGATGGTAGTGGTGGTGATATTGTGTCTGTACGATGGAGGTGAGGCGATGGTAGTGGTGGTGATATTGTGTCTGTACGATGGAGGTGAGGCGATGGTAGTGGTGGTGATATTGCGTCTGTACGATGGAGGTGAGGCGATGGTAGTGGTGGTGATATTGTGTCTGTATGATGGAGGTTTGGCGATGGTAGTGATGGTGATATTGCACCTGTACGATGGAGGTGAGGCGATGGTAGTGGTGGTGATATTGCGTGTACGATGGAGGTGAGGCGATGGTAGTGGTGGTGATATTGTGTCTGTACGATGGAGGTGAGGCGATGGTAGTGGTGGTGATATTGCGTCTGTACGATGGAGGTGAGGCGATGGTAGTGGTGGTGATATTGCGTCTGCACGATGGAGGTGAGGCGATGGTAGTGGTGGTGATATTGCGTCTGTACGATGGAGGTGAGGCGATGGTAGTGGTGGTGATATTGCGTCTGTACGATGGAGGTGAGGCGATGGTAGTGGTGGTGATATTGCGTCTGTACGATGGAGGTGAGGCGATGGTAGTGGTGGTGATATTGTGTCTGTACGATGGAGGTGAGGCGATGGTAGTGGTGGTGATATTGTGTCTGTACGATGATACGTCATGTATAGTAGGGTCTCTAACGCCGACTCCAGCGGAGGAACCGAATGACCTCGCCAGTAGCCAGGCTCGAACCCGGAACGCATGGATTCCTAGCCCAACGCTCTACCAACTGAGCCACCCGTCCAGTTTCCCCGTGCCGAAGGTACACTGTACATTACCCGTACATTACCACGTACATTACCCCGTAACTTACCACGTACATTACCCCATACATTATCCCGTACATTACCACGTACATTACTCCGTCCAGCACCCTACACATTACCCAGTCCAACACCCCACACATTACCCCACACATTTTCCCACACATTACCCTACACATTACCCCGTCTAGCACCCCACACATTACCTCGTCCAGCACCCCACACATAACCCCGTCCAGCACCCCACACATTACCCCACACATTACCCTACACATTACCCCGTCCAGCACCCCCCATATTACCCCGTCCAGCACCCTACACATTACCCCGTCCAGTACCCCACACATTACTCCGTCCAGCACCCCACACATTACGCCACACATTACCCCACACATTACCCTACACATTACCCCGTCCAGCACCCCCATATTACCCCGTCCAGCACCCTACACAATACCCCGCCCAGTGCCCCACACATTACCCCGTCCAGCACCCCACACATTACGCCACACATTACCCCACACATTATCCCACACATTACCCCGTCCAGCACCCCACACATTATCCCGTCCAACACCCCACACATTACCCCGTCCATCACCCCACATATTACTCCGTCCAGCACCCCACACATTACCCCGTCCAGCACCCCACCCATTACCCCGTCCAGTACCCCATACATTAACCCGTCCAGCACACCGCACATTACCCCACACATTACCCCACACATTACCCTACACATTACCCCGTCCAGCACCCCGTACATTACCCCGTCCAGCACCCCCACACATTACGCCACACATTACCCCGCACATTACCCCACACATTACCCTGTCCAGCACTCCACACATTACCCCGTCCAGCACCCCGTACATTACCCCGTCCAGCACCCCAGAACATTACCCCGTTCAGCACCCCAGAACATTACCCCGTACATTACCCCGTCCAATCCCCACCCGGTGCCCAGGTGAGTACAACAGAGATGAGCCCGGTACACCACTCAACTAAAACGCGCGCAAAACGTCACCCGGGAAGAATTTTGAGAAATTTTAGCAACTGAGACTATAACAGTTACAACTTACAATAATCTAAAGGTCTTTATGAGCAATGGCTAGGTGTCAATACAATACGATGTGACGAAGGGGTTACACAAATGGCATCAAGTATAGTTGCTGCTTTGCTTAAATGTGTAAAAACAAAACATGTATGCATCTTTTAATGAAATGCATGATTCATAGGATAGCGAATAATAGTTTCAAACTGTTTTGTAATCATTTTTGCTCACTAATGCCGTTCCATTTTAGATGAAGACCAATACGGGGGCGATTCTCAAGTGGACGCTAGGTAAGAAAAGCGGCATTGCCGAATAGCAAGCATGTTCTCTTTCCTACTCTTTTTTTAAAACTAGATTGCAAGTTGGCGGTAGCTCAACCTGGAGCAATTTCCACACCTACATTCACACACGACTAGCTCCAAGTCATGAGTGAGCATTATTTGGAGCTGCTACATTCACATTTGGAGCTGCTACACACCTACATTCACACACGACTAGCTCCAAGTCATGAGTGAGCATTATTTGAGATGGCTTTCCGCATACAATTACCAGCTTATAATGTCTTTTTTTTAAAATAAAACTCTGAAGAAAAAGTAAATCTTTGAACTGTCCCATTTCCATTCATTATTGTTCGTTCACCAATGACACTGATGTGGTTCAACCAAATGTTTGTTGGCCAAGCCAATCAGATCATCGTGTTAGAATAACCATGTTTTCTAAACTGTTCACCCGTTTTCATATTGGCGGATCCAGAACGGGTGGTTTGGGGGACCAAGTCCCAAAAAGTCTCACACAATTCTGCAAATTCATCGGATGGTCGCTAGCTTAACCCTCGTCGTGCCGGGGGGGGGGGGGGGGGGGGGGGGGAGGGGGGAGGGGGGGGGGGGGGGGTGGGGGGGGGGGGGGGGGTGAGGGTGTTTAGACCCCCTCGAGGGTTTATCAAGGGATAGCGGAAAAACGACGGCACGCAGCGCCGCCTTTTTTAAGCACAGTTATTAATTGCCCACATTATGTTAAAAAAGATACCTCGGGTCATCTCCGGTCAGGTCACCAGACCAGGTCACGTGACCCCCACCTCCAAAAGAAACTTGTGGTGTGGTCGTACCACAGTCACAGTTTTTGGATGATCAGTTTTACACTTACAGAATTTCATAAGGTCATACATATCTACAATTCTTTATCTTGGATTTTGTATATCAGTGACCTAAGGTCAGGTCAATTTCGTGACCTTCTCCATTATAAGTCAATGGGGAAATATTAAAATGCTTCCCTTTCCAAGGATACGCAAGATATCAGTCTAATTGCTTTTGGATCATGTTGTTATAGGCCATTCTTGATGACCTAGGTGCCATGTTTGTTCAGTGACCCCTACAGGGTCAGCCGAGGTCATCCGAGGTCACAAACAGTTGTATGTCAATAACTCTCGACATAATGACGATAGAGAAGTGAAACCGACACCAATGTGTTTGTCCCGTCGAGGCACGTCTTCCCATATGCAACATGACCCTACTTGGGTCACCACTTGACCTTGAACAGTGGTCAATTTTTTTTAGTTGACCTAACCTGGTCAACTTTAATATGAGTCAAAGCGCCTTGTCTAGACAAACACGATGGAATCAAAAGTATTTCCTTGTCGTTATTAGGTAAAAGCTATTCGTGAAAAACTGTTTTGTAAAAAAATAGCCTTTTTGATATTTTATGAGCTCTGGAGTCTACACTATTGGCCTGAGGTCAAATCTGAGGACACCTTGTCGATTTCCTGTTTCAAGAGCTTTCCATTGTCTTTTTTCTGTTTGTTCCTAGCTATCATAGTTCCTGTGGATATGTGGGGGTTTCTGGAGCGAAGTCCTGAAACTGGAACATTTAGCTTTGATGACCTCTGCTGACCTCAATATTGGCTTTAGCAAAACAATATTTGAGTACTTTCGTGTGTGCTTGTCGAGAGATTTCGAATACCTTTTGTCTGCGTCTTTCTAGCCCTTTTAGTTTTCGAGTTAGAGGGGGTCTACCCCTCCCCGCGGCACGGCGAAGGTGGCATCGGAGCACCGGCACGGCGCGGGTTAATGCTTATGCATTGATAGCTGATTTAAAACACACTTTCCTTGTAAAAATTGCTTAGATTGTATTCTATATCAGGAAATGTGTCCATTTTGCACCGATATCAGGCGGTTTCGGGGCATGCCCCCTTGCCCCCACGGATCCGCCCATGCATTTTTTAACCTGTTGACATGCACATCAAAGCGTCTGTTGCCGTAACTTTAACATAGTTTCCGTCGTCTGTTGCCGTAACTTTAACATAGTTTCCGTCGTCTGTTGCCGTAACTTAAACATAGTTTCCGTCGTCTGTTCTGCGGCTCTCAGCAGACGGCGCCGGAAGCGCCAGGTGGAATCAACTACGGAGAGCTCCCGTAGAGACCACGACCGACTACTCCACCACCTTTCCCTACCACTGAACCGTCCCCTACGGCCGTACCTACTACGGACGTGTCCGCTACAGCGATGTCTACCACCGCACTGGCCTATGAAGATGGCAGCAGTGCGTCAGCAGCGTCCACTACGGCGCCTTCTGACGCCACCAGCGAGTCTGCCACGGAAGAAGGCAGTGGCACCACGGAAGAAGGTAGTGGCACCACGGAAGAAGGCAGTGGCACCACGGAAGAGGGCAGTGGTACCACGGAAGGAGGCAGTGGAACCACGGAAGGGAGGCAGTGGCATCACAGATGAGGGAACTACGGAGGAAGGGGACCACGGAAGAGGACACCACGGAAGAGGGAACCACGGAAGAGGGAACCACGGAAGAGGGAACCACGGAACAGGGAACCACGGAATCACCTGCAGAGACTACCGAGGTCGTCACCACTACTACTACATCACCAGACAGCACCACCATAAGTGAGGCTTTCACCCACCTCTGAGGCGGCCGTAACCAGTGACGAAACGACCACTGACACCATTACAACTGACGTCATTACCACAACTGACGCCATTACCACAACTGACGATATTACAACAACTGATGCCATTACCACAACTGACGCCATTACCATAACTGACGCCATTACCACAACTGGGCCGCTGTCACAACTGACGTCATTACCACAACTGACGCCATTACAACAACTGACGTCATTGCCACAACTGACGTCATTACCACAACTGACGCAATTACCACAACTGATGTCAGCACCACAACCGACACCATTACCACAACCGACGCCATTACCACAACTGACGCGATTACCACAACTGACGCAATTACCACAACTGACGCCATTGCCACAACTGACGCAATTACCACAACTGACGATATTACCACAACTGGACGCTATCACTACAACTGACGTCATTACCACAACTGACGCAACTGCCACAACTGACGCCATTACCACAACTGACGCCATTACCACAACTGACGACATTACCACAACTGACGCCATTACCACAACTGACGTCATTACCACAACTGACGCAATTGCCACAACTGACGTCATCACCACAACTGACGCCATTCCCACAACTGACGTCATTCCCACAACTGACGCCATTGCCACAACTGACGCAATTATCACAACTGACGCCATTACCACACCTGACGCAATTACCACAACTGACACCATTACCACAACTGACGCCATTACCACAACTGACGCAATTACCACAACTGACACAATTACCACAACTGACACAATTACCACAACTGACGCCATTACCACAACTGACGCAATTACCACAACTGACGCCATTTCCACAACTGACGCTATTACCACAACTGACGATATTACCACACCTGACGTTATTGCCACAACTGACGGCATTACCACAATTGACGA
>JAXIVJ010012072.1:0-41462 GCA_036785665.1 Chirona hameri | reverse complement strand
TTATTAGGTAAAATACATTCTACATAAAATAAATGGTACAGAATAGTGTCTCAGTCTGGAAGATGTGTAGTGACTTAATAGTTATATTTAGTAACATTTAAAACAGTTGCAGTGGGAAAGGCGTACATATGACTAAGATTTGGGTCTGTGTGGGTGCC
Organism: Chirona hameri; assembly: GCA_036785665.1. Lineage (NCBI taxonomy): Eukaryota > Metazoa > Arthropoda > Thecostraca > Balanomorpha > Balanidae > Chirona > Chirona hameri. Next base: position 41,304 of record JAXIVJ010012072.1, on the reverse strand, counting down.
ATAAATGTTAAGGCAGTTTGGTGCACCGCCAAAAGCACTAAAAGTCTGATATTTGCCATTTCTGTGATGCCAATAAGGTTGTGCCAATTTACCACAGGTTAAGACAACTCCAACTCCGACTCACCTGACAATAATTCACATAGTTATGGCACAGCTACAGCACAAAACACAACACACAACGTTTCCAAAATGTCTGCCGTTGCATTCCGCGCGACCACCTCGACTTACTCTGCAAGAGTCACCCCAAAACGCTGAACAAAGCGCACGACAGGCTACCGCCAGCGCACACCAAGAAAACAAGACGAGTGCCGGCCGGGAGTCACCAATGTACAACCCAAAACACTCTGTTTACGCTGCGCCGGAACTCCCCTCTCATCCTCCATATTTGCCATGGCCTTGAACGACTCTCCGTCAAAACTCCTAAAACGCTGCTAATGATGCCGGAATGCTGAGATAACTCTGCCGCCTGCTGCCAATCAGAGTCAACGGAGGGTTTTTGGAGAGAATGTGCAGAGTTTTTGCATGTACAAAGGATGATTTTCATAGTGTTTTGCAAGAGGAGAGTACTTTTTTCTCTCAGTGTGGAGAGTTTCCAGCTGAATGGAAAGTGGCCAGTGTCGTTCCATTGCATAAGTCTGACTGTGCAGATGACCCGTCAAACTACCGTCCTTTGTCGCTGCTGTCAGTTGTCGCAAACAACAGAGAGCGTTGTGTGTGTTCAGTTGATGACCTACCTAGAGAGGTATGACCTGTAACACCTTCTGTATTTGTTCCAGATATGTGCCCGACATTCAATATATGAAATGAGCAACTTGCCTATCTATGTCGGGCACATCACACTCAAGATGAGCCATTAAGATCAACGACACTACCAACGCAGGAGATCACACAAGCATAATGTCGGTTACCGCATGCCCATTCGAAAACTGCCAGTTCAGCATCGCCGCCAACACTGACGCCAATGTCGTGGTGCAACTTCTACGGATGCACGAGGCCGCCGCCCACCCGAGGCCCTCCGTGTCCGTCACCGCCGACAAAGTCAGTCGACCACAGGTGTCTGCTGCGGGCTCCAGTGAGGACTTGGAGTATTTTCTCAGCAGGTAGACCGACTACAAGAGCGCCACGCGTCTCACGGGCCCCGACTGCGTGCTTCAACTCCTGGAATGCTGCGAGGAGACGCTGCGCCGCGACTTGACCAGATCTTCTGGAGGCAGCCTGGCAGCCAAGCCCGAGGTCGAGGTCTTGGCAGCTATACGGTGCTTGGCCGTCCGTGCAGAGAATATAATGGTGGCGCGCGTCGCGCTTCAGAATATGATCCAGGACGCAGACGAGCCCATCCGCACGTTCGCCGCTCGTCTCCGAGGCCAGGCCGGTCTGCAACTTCACGGACGGTCTGCAACTTCACGGTCAGCTGCCCAAACGACACATGTGGGAAAGAAATATCGTACCAAGATGAAGTCATCCGCGACAGCATTGCGCGTGGCCTGAGCGACAGCGACATCCAGCTAGAGCTGCTGGGTACTCAGAACCAGCACATGTCCCTGGAGGAGACCATCAGCTTCGTCGGAGCCAAGGAGGCTGGTAAACGTTCAGCACAACGTCTCCTTCAGTCGCAGGGGTGGCTGCGGCCCGAAGTCAGTATCGGCGGAACAAGAACTCACCTCCAGACCAGAAACGAGCCCCTCCATCAGCATCAGCAGCGGAGATCTGCCAGTACTGTGGCCGGGAAGGCCACGGCACGAAAGCACCTCCCGACGTTCGCGCTGCTTCATGCCCTGCCTTCCGGAACCAATGTCGTAACTGTCGCCGCCGAGGCCACTTCGCAGGGGTCTGAAGGCAGCGGAAGACAGCGGGAATCACTGTCACCGGCGCCGCTGCGGAGCGCGGGGACGATGCTCCCTACGACATTCTGTGCGGCATCACCGAAGACCCATCAGGACACACCGCAGAAGACGGCCCAGCTCCCGAAACTGCGGACCCATGTTCCGCGACTCTTGAGCACCACATGTATGATGACGAGACGAAATGCTGGCGACGACAACCCAGCCAGCCTCAACCATCTATCGAGCTCGAGATGTCCATCGAACCAGCCGACTACAGCGACCTCGGGCTGGAATGCCCTGCCGACCCGATCAGCACCACACAACAGGTGATCGCTGACACTCACTGGATGTCAGAGTTGCTTGGCGGGCACAGACCTGTTACGGAGGTTGGGGATCACAGAGGACGAACTCGTTCCCACCTCCATGAGGATGCATGCCGCCAACGGAAACCCCATCGAACTCCGAGGGGCTGTGATCTTGCGAGTCTCCGGGAAATGTCAGGGTCGACGCCGTGAGACTTGTCAGTTCGTCTACATCACACCCTCGACAAAGACCGTATATCTGAGCCGAGACGCCTGCCGTGATCTCGGTATGATAGACGCCGCATTCCCGGCCATCGGACTGGCCTCTGTATCGGCAGATGGTACCCCTGCTGACGAGTACCAACCATGCTCGTGTCCAACACGTCAACCGCCACCGCCCATGCCTACCAATCTTCCAATGAAGGTCACGGAGGAGACTGCAACAGAACTACGGAAGTGGTTGGTGGACTACTACTCCTCGAGTACGTTTAACACGTGTGAACATCAGCCGCTGACAACGATGGACCCTCTACGCCTCTACGCCTGATGATCCAGAAACACGCAGACCCAGTGGCCTGTCACAAGGCCATCCCCGTGCCCTTGTACTGGCAGGCTGAAGTCAAGGAAGCCCTTGACAGAGACGTGCAGCTCGGAGTGATCGAACCGGTACCTGTGGGCGAACCGGTCACCTGGTGTCACCGAATGGTGGTGGTCTCCAAGAAGAACGGCAAACAAAGGCGGCGCGTGGACCTCCAGCCACTGAACCGTCACGCTGTGAGGGAAACCCATCACACGCCAAGTCCGTTTCACCAAGCACGGTCTGTCCCAGGCGCCACCTACAAGACAGTACTGGACGCGTGAAACGGGTACCACAGCGTCCCCCTCCACGAAGACGACCGGCACCTGACCACGTTCCTGAGCCCGTGGGGGCGATACCGCTACCGCGTGGCCCCCAGGCTACGTGTACAGCGGAGACGGGTACGCGAGACGATACGATGAAATCGTCCTGTCTGCCGACCTCTCCCACAGGTCAACACCAAGTGTGTGGACGACACCCTGATCTGGGGCGACAGCATCGCCGAGACCTTCTGGCGCACAGTGGAGTGGCTGGACATGTGCGAAAGACACGGCATCACCCTCAACGCCGACAAATTCGTCTTCGCGCAACGGACTGTGGAGTTCGCGGGCTTCGAGATAACCCCCGAGGTGGTCCGACCATGCCGCGCATTCATCCAGAGTATCGCCGAGTTCCCCACCCCCCAAGAACCTGACAGACATCCGAGCCGGGTTCGGAGTCATCAACCACGTCTCCTACGCATTCGCTATGGCTGATGTCATGCTGCCCTTCCGCGAACTCTTGAAACCAGGCAAGTTCGAGTGGACGGAGGAGCACGAGGCCCTGTTCGAGGAGTCGAAACGAGTCATCATCCATGAAGTCACCACAGGGGAGAAGATATCTTCGAGAGGAACAGGCTCACCGTCCTGGCCACCGACTGGTCCCGCACCGGCATTGGGTTCTGGCTCCTGCAGAAGCATTGCACATGTGAAGGCCGGTCACCACTATGCTGCGCGACAGGATGGAGGACAACCCGGGTGGGAAGCCGGTTCACATCAGGCGCTGAGTCACGCTACGCCCCAGTCGAGGGTGAAGCACTCGCTGTAGCAGACGCACTCGAGAAGGCACGGTTCATCGTGCTCGGATGCAGCGACCTCACCGTTGTGGTTGACCACAAACTGCTGGTGAAGATCCTGGGCGACCGATCGTTGGCTGATTTGCCGAACGCTCGCCTGCGCAATCTCAAGGAGAAGACCCTCCGCTTCAAATTCGACGTTCGGTTCATCCCTGGGGTCAAGAACCGTGTTCCTGATGCCACATCCCGCTATCCCACTGGCGCCTCTGTCGGAATGCCCCTCTGCGATGACATCACCGTCGACGAACCCGGCAACATTGCCGTCGCTGCCATCACAGAGATCCGATCCGTCACGAGGAACCGCGTTCGAGAAGCCACTGCCAGCGATCCCGCGATGCACCAACTGCTGGAGATGGTGGAGGACGGAAGTGTTTCGGAACACCGCCAGGACATGCCAGAAGAACTACGCGACTTCCACGCCGTTCGTGACGGTTTGTATACCAGTGATGGTGTCATCCTCTACGATCAGCGAGTCGTCGTCCCACTCTGCTTGCGAGAAGAAGTACTGTCGAGTCTGCACGGCGCTCATCAGGGTGTGGGCATGATGATCGCCCGGGCGGCAGTCAGCGTTTACTGGCCGGGGATCACGACCGACATACGGCTGACGCGCGACAGATGCAGACCATGCAGTCGCAACGCCCCCTCACAGCCATGAGCACCCCCAGAAGATATTCGGTCTCCAGAGTACCCATTCCAGCAGATGTGTGCCGACTATTTTACATACATAGGCCAGACATACCTCATCGTCATTGACCGGTATTCGAACTGGCCCATCATCGAGAAAGCAAGTGATGGAAGCAAAGGCCTCATTGCCTGCCTTCGACGAATCTTCTCCACCTTCGGCATCGCTGACGAACTCACCAGCGACGGCGGACCAGATTTCACTGCAAGGGAGACAGACATTCCTGGAAGCCCGGGGAGTCCGACATCGCCGATCATCCGTGGCGTTCCCTCACGCCAACTGTCGGTCTGAAGTCGGTGTCAAGACCATGAGGCGTCTGATCGAGGGGAACACTGGCAACAACGGCGAGCTCAATGTCCACAAGTTCCAGCGAGCGATACTTACGTATCGTAACACCCCCGACCCTTCCACAAAAGTATCGCCGGCACGCTGTGTGTTCGGGCGGCCAGTGCGAGATTTCATCCCCATCCCCCCTGGCCAATATCATCCCCATCCCACATGGAGGGAGACACTGATGGCCCGAGAAGAGACCCTTCGAAACAGACACATGCGCGCACACGAACGCTGGTCTGAGCACACCAAGCGGCTGCCCCCTCTCAAGGTTGGTGACACAGTTCGCCTACAGAACCAGATGGGGAGATCACCCAAGAACTGGGACAAAACGGGTCGTGTCGTGGAGGTGCGCCAGCACAACCAGTATGTAGTGCGCATCGACGGAAGCGGCCGGGCAGCCCTGCGCAATCGCCAGTTCCTGCGCAGATACAGCCCGGTTGTCCCCAACCGCAGCCCACATCTGGATGAACTGCTCGACAGCCTGCGTCACCGTCATCCGTCGCCCCCCATGCGACCACAAGCACCCCCGGCGGCAGGAGCGACGCCTCTGCCACCAACACCATCTCCAGCTCCACACTCTTCGCCTCCATCACCGACCTGTCGCCGTCAGTCGCCGGAACCATCGACGCCGGCGTGCGCACCGCGCACGCCGCCACGATCCATCGCGCCTGCATCTCCTCAGCAGAACGCACATAAATGGCAGGACCCGCCGCCGATGGTGAACACCCCACTAGTGCCGGCACCGTCCCCTGCACCAACAACCCTACGACACAGCAATCGGCCACGGTCCCAAAAACCGATCCGCTACCGCGACCCCAGCTTCACGCAGTGACACATTTGTGTATATCACCTATGTCCCTATTTGTGTCCTATGTACCATGTTTATTTCTCGAGCCATTGATCGTTAGAGTTACCATGTTGGACTATGTCCCCAGTCGTTTATCGCGACAATTGTTTGCTAAATGAGAAGCTTTGTTTCTTTTCAAGCTCCCAAAGACTTGGGGGGAGATAGAGAGGTATGACCTGTAACACCTTCTGTATTTGTTCCAGATATGTGCCCGATATTCAATATATGAAATGAGCAACATGCCTATTGCCTATCTACTACCTGCTCGAACATGACATCCTGACTGATGTACAGCACGGGTTCCGGCCTGGCCGGTCCACGGAGTCGGCGATGCTGAGCGCTGTCAGTTTTTCATGGATGGCCTTGATGAAGGCCACATCGGGTGTCTCACAACAGCTGATATCTCACTCACACCAGTAAAGCTTTCGACAGCGTTCAGCATCCCCGACTCTTGGAAAATCTAGGCTGGTATGGAATCGACACGCACTGGTTCCGGGACTGGTTGAGTGGCAGATGTCAGATGGTGCGGGGTGGTGACGAGGTGAAACCAATCACTCACGGTGTGATTCAGGGATCGCTATCTAGGACCAATTATATTTTTAATTTTTACTAACGATTTGTCATCGTATTTAGATTAAAAAACCGTAATGTACGCTGATGACGTTCAGTTTCTGCATCGGGGATCACCCAAAAGAGTCTTGAAGTTGAAATCACAAGTTGAATGCACGCTGGATCTGGCAAATTGGTTTATTCAAAACTGCCTTAAAATTAATCCTACAAAGACTGATCTTATTCTAATAAAATCGCAAAGGCGGCGGCTTAACTCAGAATTCAATGTACAATTTGGCAACGCACTCATCCAGCTCTCCGCCAACGCCAGGATTCTGGGCGTGATAGTCGATGCCGGACTGACGTTCGAGTCACATGTGTCAGCAGTGATTCGCCGATGTTACGCCACCCTGGGTGGACTGTCGAAATCCGCGAGGGACTTACCAAGGGAAGTCAAGAAGATGATCGTAGAAATGTTGATTTTCCTTCACATGTCTGTTGTCACATGTCTGTACTGCATGTCTGTTTGGTCTGGTTGTGGCGTTGTGCAGAAACATCGTCTACAGAAGGTCATAAACCACTGTGCACAGGTTTTTATGGGAGCGCGGCGCCCTGCCCATGTGACTGCATTGTTGGAGGAGCTTGAATGGCCCCATAAAGACTGGTTAGTGGCGGAGAGTGACTGTGGGACTTTGCACTACCTCTTAAACAACTCACATGCGCCGAAATGTCTTTCTGAATGTTTTTAACACCGTTGCGATGTATCGAGCAGGCAAACACGTGCTACCGAGAATATGCAGCTCCAGCTACCCAGGGTGCGCACTGAGCAGTCTATAATAGATCACCCCAGGCTATGACACACCCTATAGGGTGTGGCATAGCCTGGGGTGATCTCTTATATTTATATTGGAATGTAATTTTTCGTGGCGCATGATGCTAAAATGTTGATTTACAGAGAAATAAGTACTCAAATGTCGGTATTTGGTGAGCGCCAGCGAGTTTTCTCGGAGGTCCAAAACTTGCATATTCGATCACTGCGCCCTCTACATTTTTCGGCCGCAGACACTAGCGCCATCTATTTTCGACACTATGTTTAGGTTAAAGCTCGAAAACCGCTGGATGGACGAAGCTGAAAATGTCACAGCGTAAATATACGGCCCAGATTACCCCTAAAACATAGTTTCATCGAAATCTGAGATGTAGGGTGTTATTTCGGGATTTTCTTGAACCCCGCTTTAGCCAAGCTAAGTAGCTGTTGGATAGCTCTGTTGTTTTGTGTATTTTTTTGAGGAATCACATTATATTTAGATATAAGGATTAGATATTTAGTTTTGTGGATCGTTTAGGTATTATTTTTAAGCATTCATAGTTAGCTGTTACCTCTTACTTGCTTTTTAAAGGACTTTTCATTCTAGCTTGTGTGCGCCAAAATTGTCTTAGTCTTATTTTTGTGTTATTAGTTGCAGGGTTGGATAAGTAGATATTTTAGAAAATTAGGGATAATTAAGGTGTATTTAGTATTTAGTTTATTTAAGGATTAGATATTTAGTCTAGTATTAGGTGCACTCATAGCTGATTTGTGTCACTAGCTTTACCTAGATCTAGTTTATAAAAAATCAAATCACGTTCCCCTTCTGAACCCTACTTTAGCCAAGCTAAGTAGCTGTTGGATAGCTCTGTTGTGTTGTGTATTTTTTGAGCAACCACATTATATTTAGATATAAGGATTAGATATTTAGTTTTGTGGATCGTTTAAGTATTATTTTTAAGCATTCATAGTTAGCTGTTACCTCTTACTTGCTTTTTAAGGACTTTTCATTCTAGCTTGTGTGCGCCAAAATTGTCTTAGTCTTATTTTTGTGTTATTAGTTGCAGGGTTGGATAAGTAGATATTTTAGAAAATTAGGGATAATTAAGGTGTAATTAGTATTCAGTTTATTTAAGGATTAGATATTTAGTCTAGTATTAGGTGCACTCATAGCTGATTTGTGTTACTAGCTTTACCTAGATCTAGTTAAGGTTTAGAAGAAGAAAAAACAAAAACAAAACAAAAAAGTTAAGTTAAGTTAGTAAAGTATTGAAAAGTGCATAGTACCTAAGTTATATACCTAAGTTACTAGTGTATTCAAATGAGCATGACTAGGATGCAGGCGAAGGTAGCAGAGCTAGAGGCCCTCCAGGCTAGAGTAGCGGAGCTTGAGGCGCAGTTAAGTAAGTGTAGGTGTAGAGATGAGCCGCAAGAGGGTGTAGCTCCTGACCAAGGAACGTATGCGCAGATTGTGGTTAGGGGGTCAGAAAAGGAGCCTACAGGATCAGGGACCAGTGGTAGTTCTGATAGGGGCATAAGGGAGGAGGATAAGGCAAAGGTGGATAGTGCGGCTGGGGTTTGGAAGTGTGTTGGAGGGTCACGTTTCTGGAGACCCAACATTGTGGAAAGTAATGCTAGGGCCACAGACAGTAAGGATGAGGAGGGGTGCTGGGTAATGGAGGGTGGTAGCAGAATCTGGAGGAGGAAGAGGGAAGGGGATCAGGAGGGATGGACAAAAGTTCAGGGTAGAGTCAGGCAGTACAGCCCCAGGGAACATCAGCAGGTTACACTAGCAAATAGGTTCAGTGCGTTAGAGTCAGCAGCTGAAAGTGACAAGGTACAGATTCAGCATTTAGTGGTTGGGGACTCAAGGGTAAGGCCCTTAAGGCGAACATTCTGTGGGAAGAGGGACAAATGTATAGTTAAACCGGGGGCAAAAGTAGTTGATATGGGCCCTGTCATTGAGGCAGAACTGGGTAGGAGTAGCCCGGAGACAGTTATAATACAGGTGGGGGTGAACAACATAGGACCTAGGCAGAGTGTGAGAATAGTAGCGGAGTACCGGAGCCTGCTGCAGAGGTTGAAGGAGTCCAGGAAACCAGTCATTGTGACTGGCATCCTCCCTCGCTGTGGAGCCAGTGAGGAGTGGTACTCGAGAGCTCTGTCTGTGAACAGCTCAGTTCAGAACTTATGTTCAGCTATGGGGCTTAGTTATGTAGACTTATGGGATCAGTTCTATGAGTGGCATAGGTACTATATGAAGGATGGGCTTCACTTATCGGATGAGGGGGCAAGGGCTTTGGGAGATGCCTACAGAAGTGTCATTCAGGGAAACTAGGTAGGAGGGGGGGGTTCAGGGACGCTAGTACTAGGGCATCAAGAAGTAAGCATTGGTAGAAGTTCATGTCAGAATAGGACAGTAGATCATAATTCCCTCAGAATTAGTAGAGTCAGCTCAAAGTATAAGATCACATGTGTGTTGCTGAATGCCCAAAGTATTAGGTCTAAATTTGATGAGTTTGAGTGTTATGTTGCCCTTGAAAAGCCTGATATCATTTGTGTAACCGAGACATGGGTTAGTGAGGGGTATAATAGGGATAGGCTACAGGATTTCGAGTTACAAGGGTATAACATGTTCTCATACTGCAGAGAATCACGGCAGGGAGGCGGAGTGTTTGTATATGTAAATAGCTTGTACTGCACTACTAGAGTTGATGATTCTAGTAAAGTAAAAGAAGTAGAATCAATCTGGCTTGACATTAAAATTGGTACAGGAAACAGAGGAAGGTTGAGGATAGGTGCATTTTACAGACCAGGGAATCTTCCAAGGAACTCCCAAGCTGAAACAGACCAAGATATTTGTGAGGAAATACGTAGGAGCTTTCGGGCTCAGTGTCTTATTATGGGAGATTTTAACTTAAGAGGATACGAAAGTATAGCAGAGGAAACAAATGAGTGTAGGTTGTATAGGCAAATCTTTGAAGAGGAGCTTTTCATGCATCAGTTTGTAACAGAGCCAACCAGACATTGCTCCATTCTAGACCTTGTATTCTCAGACAACAGTGATCTAGTTAGTGACATAAGTATTTGTGCAGGTCTAGGAACCAGTGATCACAATATGGTTAAATTCAATATCTCATCAGAAATGAGGCCCAAAGATAACCTTATTATGGTTCCAAACTTCAGCCGGGCTGATTTTGATGGTATTAGAAATGACCTCGCACAGATAAAATGGAACGTTGAGTTGGCAGGTTTAGATGCATGTGAGGCCTGGAATGTTTTCAAAGCTAGATTAAGCCAAATTCAAAATCGGCATATACCCCTCAGGCACAAACGTAACAGAACCAAGGGCAATCCAGTTTGGCTTACCCCAGAAGTGAGGAGTGCTATACAAGCTAAAAGAAGTGCATTTGGCATTTTGAAGGGATCTTCACTAGATATAAATCAGAAGGCCTACCAGAATGCAAGAAATTCAGTTAAGAAAAAGGTCAGAGCAGCTAAAAGGGCAAAGGAACTTGATTTAGCTAGACATTGTAATGCAGATAGTAAGAAGTTCTTCAGTTTTTATAAGTTAAGTACAGTTTCCAAAAATATAGGTCCATTTAAGGTAGATGATGTGTTAGTTAGCAAGGACAGTGAAATGGTTGAAGTGCTTAATGATCAGTTTCAATCTGTCTTTACTATCGAGGACCAGAGTAGTATTGCAGCACTTCAGCCTGAGCTAGAGACAGAGGAGACTATAGGAGAGCTAGGTGGCATAAGTAGTGAACTTGTTCTAGAATATCTAAAGAAAGTAAGGCCTAACAAGGCAGAAGGACCTGATGAAATCCATGCTAGACTTTTAAGAGAATCTGAAAGGGAGTTGTCGGTTCCATTAGCCATAATATTTTCTAAATCACTTGCAGATAGTAAAATTCCACTTGATTGGAAAAGAGCAAATGTTGTTCCTATTCATAAAAAGGGAGATAGAAGTAAAGAGGAAAACTATAGACCAGTTAGTCTGACCTCATTAGTTTGCAAGGTGCTTGAATCAATCATCAAAGATAAGATTGTTGAATTCTTGGAGCAAAATGAACTCATCAAAGATACACAGCATGGCTTTAGGAAGGGCCGTTCTTGTTTAACTAATCTTCTGGAGTTTTTGGATGTTGCAACAGATAGCGTTGATCAGGGTAAACAGCTAGATGTAGCGTTTCTTGATTTCAGTAAAGCATTTGACAAAGTCCCCCATACAAGACTGGGGTTGCAACTTAAAATTCATGGGATCAGGGGCAAGATTCTGGACTGGATAGAAACGTGGCTTTCAGGACGCCAGCAAAGGGTTATATTGAATGGGTGCCAATCACAATGGAAGGAGGTTCTCAGTGGGGTTCCACAGGGCTCAGTCCTGGGCCCATTGCTTTTTATAATATTTGTAAATGCAATTGAGAACAGTATAAACAGCAAAGTCTTGAAATTTGCAGACGATCTAAAAGTTGTCAGGATTATTAGAGGAAAACATGATCAGGATGTTTTTCAATCAGATCTGGACAAGCTAGTTGAGTGGTCTGAAGCATGGCAGATGAAATTCAATTTGAGTAAATGTAAGATTATGCACGCTGGACGGGTTAGCAGTAAACATAGGTATGAAATGGGTGGGCAGAAAATGGAGCAGATTGAAAAGGAAAGAGATTTAGGTGTCGTGGTAAACAATAGACTATCAGCGTCAGACCAGGTTGTAGAAGCTAGGAAAAAGGCACTTAGAATGCTAGGGGCCATTAACAGAAATGTTTCCTACAAGAGTGAAAAGGTAATAACAAAACTGTATTGTGCATACGTTAGACCACATTTGGAGTATTGTGTACAAGCCTGGTCTCCAACATATGAGAAAGATTGCTGGTTGTTAGAAAGAGTTCAAAAAAGGGCAACAAAAATGATTAATTGTCTTGGTAGTTTACCTTATGAAGATAGATTAAGGAAATTGGGTATGTTTTCACTTAGATATAGAAGGCTAAGAGGAGATCTAATTGAAGTCTTCAAATTTGTAAATAGTCAGCATTCTGGATATTTAAAGGGTATGTTTGAGTTCAATAGGGAAAATCGAGGTAGAGGTCATCAGCATAAACTCATTATGAAACAAAGTAGGACTAGACTACGACAGTCATTTTTCAGTAGAAGGGTTGTAGGACATTGGAATATGCTACCCGGGGATGTCGCTGATGCAGTGACACTTGCTTCCTTCAAAATTAGATTAGATAAATACTTTACAGAGAAGGGATTAGTTCATAAATACTCGTGGGATTAGCCTTCTTTTATGCAGGTAGAGTAAGGTGATTTGAAGGGGCGAGACTGGTGGAGGGGGGGGGGGATGGGGGGGGGGGGGGGTGGGGGTGCAACCTCGGATGGGCCCAAGAGGCTCTTTGTTGCACTTTTCTTTTATGTCTTTATGTCTTTTATGTCTAAAACCTGGAATGGAATGACTGGTGGATGGACCTGGCAGCGGCCGCCATGGTCGCTGTCGCACACTATCGCTCCGCATGTATTCTGGTCTGGGCGAGATGGTGCCCAGCAGGCGTATCCGGACACACATTAGGGCCGGACACCTCATCAGGATGTGCTCCAAGATGTCGGTATCCTCCCTGCAGATGAAGCACCAGTCCATCATGCAGCCGAGCGAGTCGCACTGCGGTTACTGCCGGAAAGGGTTTCGGCCGATCCGATGTAAGTAGTAGGCCGACCAGGAGCAGTAGCTCGCACGAAGCTGGTGGGCGTCGGCCACCGCGGCCCGGTTCAGGCCGGTCACCGGTGCAGTGGCGGGACGTGCGAACCCGTCAAGGCACGATACCAGGCCTAGGGCCAGCTTGCGGTGGCGCACGGCGGCGCGGTTCTGGCCGCTGCTCGGTGGACCGTCCTGGTATCCATGGCTATACCTTCCTGTGGTGGCGCCGACGCCTCCCCGGCCAGCGCATCGGTCCTCTCATTGCTAGCGAGCTTACGGTGAGACGGTACCCAATTAGGTAAACCAGGCGGCCTCTTGTGCCACGGCCAGCAGGGCGCGCCAGATAACTGTTCTCAGCGGCGAGCTCTGAGCGGGCGGACCGGGTCTTAGGTCTCAGGGCTGCCAGCGCCGACTGGCTGATCGTGCAAAGGATCACCTGGTCGTCCGGGTCCCGGTCCAGACGTTCCACCAGCCACTCGAGGGCCGCACTAATGACGACCATTTCGTCAGGAAACTGGAACAGAGGCGACTGCGGAGGCGACCAAGGCGGAGGCGGAGGTTCGTCGGGTGGCGGGACTGGTAACTCGCAGGGTGACGGAGGCGAAACCGATAGCTGCTGTGGCGTATTTGGAGGTGTGTCGGCACCATCGTCCGACCGGCGCGGTGGTGCAAAGGAACGGGTACTGGGCCCTTCCCGAACAGCTTCTGCTCGCCATGGTCGCTGACGACAACCAGGAGACCCGGGAGAAGGCGGTCTGTCTCATCCGTGCTGCGCGTCTACAGGAGACGCAAGACGTCAGGAGTTTCAAGCTTCCTGACGTCAACTTCGGAGCTGAAGGGTACGCCGACCTCATCGACTGGAGCTCAGCGGAGGTGACGCAGCCACCGCTCCTGCGAGATATCAGCGACAAAGACCTGCAGAACATCCTGAAAGCCCAGCTGCTGTCCCGCCGTACCCGGTACACACCCAGGCTGTGGAGAGGACCGTCAGGATGGTGACAGAACGTTCTTCGGTGCTGGGCAAGGAATCAAGGCACGGTCTCATCACGGCGAGTCTGAAGCACCGACGCATCCTCCCGGTCATCAACTCGAAGCAGGACCTGCGCCCTTCATATGCAATGCATGGTACCGATTATTGACTCAGTTGTACATTACAATACATTTATCTAAAAAAGCGAAATTGCTATGTATTTAGCTACGACTGCTTAAACTTTTTTCTCAGTCGCTATGAAATAAAAAAAATCCAACAGCGTTAAAACGAAGTCCTGTCTCGACACCCATTCCGTTGTTAGTCCACCCGAATCAATATATTGGTAATGTTCTAGCTCCTTTCTTTAAATAATAGAATGATTCTCCTATGAAGACGCTAAGCTCGTACAACTTTTCCACAGAACCTCTAATATCCTACATCGATCGGGGTGACTGCAGCCTGTCGACCATTTCAAGTGGGGATGACCCGGCTGTCCTGCTCCATCGCCACAACCTCGCCCATTCTTTCATCACCGCCTGTCAATTTAGTCTGCCAAATGCCGAGCTGAGCTAGACCGGCGGCTGGTGTTCCGTGCGTATGAGGTGGAGATACGTTTTTTGCCTTTGCCCATCTGATTGGGAAATAGAGTGAATACAGCTTTGGTTTGCATTTTCAGGTTAGTTTCAATCTGTTAGCATCAGTCTACCCTAAAACAGGTTTTTCATGACCGCTTACAGTAGCTGCATAATCATGTAACAGTAATAATATGCTTCGGAACTACCGGCGATATAGGTGGCGCCACCATCGACATATTGGGAAAAGGTCTCTTAGTAAATCGACTCGCGCTCACCAATTATTGATCTTAGCGGGGAAAGCTCTGCAGATTTAATTTTCTTAATCATCAGCGCCACTTTTGGTTATATTCCAATATAATTTTGATATGGACGACACACCCTGTGAGCACGCCCGTAAGTTTTTTAGTTATCGGGCCTGTGCTCTGTGGAACACCGTCCTAACGAATGTGCGACAGTCACATTGGGTCAGACGTCAGCCATGTGCCGTAGGCGCTGCAGGAAGTGGATGAGCGAGAGTTAGCCGTAGTCATTTTAGCCGTAGTTTTAATGTGTATGTTTTGTGTTTTATTGCTGTTTAGGTTTTTATGTGATTATGCTGATTTTGTCACTGTCATGACACTTGGCCTGAAAAGCCATGTCATATATGGAGCGCCATACGAAATCAATGATGATGATGATGATGCTTTAGAAGGTGGTACACTCTTACGGCTGAGTAGGGGACAGCCCAGACTGTGAAGACCGTGAAGCAGGCTGCGGAGTCGGAGTCGAATGTGCTGGCTAGGGGCCCATTTGACGTGTTCAGGGGGCCCTCTGACCCGCTCATGGGCCCTTTCGGTCTGGCCAGGGGCCCCTTTGGCATGCACAGGGCTCTTTTGAACGTCCAAGGGGCCCTCTGGTCTTTCAGAGAGGGCCCTGCTGGCCCTAAAGGGCATCTGAAGTGCTCTAAACTCTCTCAAGACCACGCTTCGCGTGGCAAAGAGCCCATTATACCGCGCTTCGCGCGGTCTCCTCGGCTCCCCCTCGGCCATGTGCCTGATGTCTTCCTTCCGCTTTCGAACAGCTGATTCACGCTTCACTGACGTTTTGTACGACCCATTGAAGGCGACCGACAGTTACTGGACCAGAGATGCAGCCTTATTATGCAGCAAACCATCGAGCATTGCCAGACACACTATTCTGCAGCAACATCCTTCTGCAGGAAGCTACAAACCACTCCTCATATCGAACCAGTTTATTCTCACTTCAGAGTTCGAACACAAACCACTCCTCATATCGAACCAGTTTATTCTCACTTCAGAGTTCGAACACAAACCACTCCTCATATCGAACCAGTTTATTCTCACTTCAGAGTTCGAACACAAACCACTCCTCATATCGAACCAGTTTATTCTCACTTCAGAGTTCGAACACAAACCACTCCTCATATCGAACCAGTTTATTCTCACTTCAGAGTTCGAACACAAACCACTCCTCATATCGAACCAGTTTATTCTCACTTCAGAGTTCGAACACAAACCACTCCTCATATCGAACCAGTTTATTCTCACTTCAGAGTTCGAACACAAACCACTCCTCATATCGAACCAGTTTATTCTCACTTCAGAGTTCGAACAGAAACCACTCCTCATATCGAACCAGTTTATTCTCACTTCAGAGTTCGAACACAAACCACTCCTCATATCGAACCAGTTTATTCTCACTTCAGAGTTCGAACACAAACCACTCCTCATATCGAACCAGTTTATTCTCACTTCAGAGTTCGAACACAAACCACTCCTCATATCGAACCAGTTTATTCTCACTTCAGAGTTCGAACACAAACCACTCCTCATATCGAACCAGTTTATTCTCACTTCAGAGTTCGAACACAAACCACTCCTCATATCGAACCAGTTTATTCTCACTTCAGAGTTCGAACAGAAACCACTCCTCATATCGAACCAGTTTATTCTCACTTCAGAGTTCGAACACAAACCACTCCTCATATCGAACCAGTTTATTCTCACTTCAGAGTTCGAACACAAACCACTCCTCATATCGAACCAGTTTATTCTCACTTCAGAGTTCGAACACAAACCACTCCTCATATCGAACCAGTTTATTCTCACTTCAGAGTTCGAACACAAACCACTCCTCATATCGAACCAGTTTATTCTCACTTCAGAGTTCGAACACAAACCACTCCTCATATCGAACCAGTTTATTCTCACTTCAGAGTTCGAACACAAACCACTCCTCATATCGAACCAGTTTATTCTCACTTCAGAGTTCGAACAGAGTCGGAAAAATAATACGCTTCATTAGTCACAGCTATTAAAATAAGTCCCAAACCACAGCGTGATATTATAGTGCGCGGACGCCGTCGCCGACACCGCGTTTATCCCTGAGAATTCGAAAGTCTGAGTGCACCGACGCACGTCCGGCTCTCACAGGGGCGGCTCTTCTCACTGGACACGCACGCCGCGCCGACAGGGGCAAACACGGGCACGGGCACGTTAGTGGGCAGCGCGCGCACACGCAGCAGATACAAAATATCACAGGACGATCGACCCGGGCGGCCCCTCGCAGCCGCCACGGGCAGGAACGCGCCGGGTCACCGCCGGATCACCGCGCCGGCGCACCAGCGGGGTTCACCTCAACACATGGCGGCACAGCACAGCCTGACACGACGCGGCGTCTCGCCGAGGACCGCCGACCGCCGGCAGCGCGGCACACCGCCTCCAGCCGAGTCGCACGTCTAACAATGATCAAGCAGGACATTGCAGAGACACATCAGGGACGCCACAGGACACCGCGGGACGGCAGGGGACGCCGTGGGACATCGCAGGACGCCACAGCATGTCGCAGGACGCCACAGGACACCGCGGGACGCCACAGGACGCCACAGGACGCCACGGGACACCGCATAACACGGCAGAACACCGCAGGACAACACAGTGCGTCCGCTTTCGTCTGCCGGCCGACAGGTGTTGGTGCGCAGGGGAATTTGTCACACTGTGCGGTCGTTAGTCGGACGGACCAACTGTCGTCGCCGCGGTGCTCCCCACCCACGCAGACGCCGGTGAGCGTGAACTAGCGTCGACCACCACCGCCGGTCGCCGCTCGCTACAGACCCGGCAGCCACTCTGGGCCGGCGTGGGAGCTCGACGACGGAGGAAGGTCCGGGGGCGCTAGGTGGCGGCGCGGGCGTGACTGCTGTGGTTGCTGTGCTGCGTCGGCTGCTGCTGCTGCTGCTGCTGCTGCTGCTGCTGCGGGGGTGGCGGGTGGGCCGGGGTGCGGGGAGCCAGAGAGACGCAGGCGTCGCCGACAGACAGCTGGTGGCAGGAGAGGCTGTACTGCTGCAGGCTGCGGCGAGGACTGCACGACGACCAGCCGCGGTGGAAGACGAAGAACGGGTGCTCCAGCTGGGCCTCCACTGTCACCTGCCAGACATAGGTAGGTACAGGTCAGACACAGACCAGTCAAAGACACGGGTCAGTGGCTGACAGACATAGGTTAGGTACAGGTCAGACACAGACCAGTCAAAGACACGGGTCAGTGGCTGACAGACATAGGTTAGGTACAGGTCAGACACAGACCAGTCAAAGACACGGGTCAGTGGCTGACAGACATAGGTTAGGTACAGGTCAGACACAGACCAGTCAAAGACACGGGTCAGTGGCTGACAGACATAGGTTAGGTACAGGTCAGACACAGACCAGTCAAAGACACGGGTCAGTGGCTGACAGACATAGGTTAGGTACAGGTCAGACACAGACCAGTCAAAGACACGGGTCAGTGGCTGACAGACATAGGTTAGGTACAGGTCAGACACAGACCAGTCAAAGACACGGGTCAGTGGCTGACAGGCATAGGAGGTACAGGTCAGACACAGACCAGTCAAAGACACGGGTCAGTGGCTGACAGGCATAGGTAGGTACAGGTCAGACACAGACCAGTCAAAGACACGGGTCAGTGGCTGACAGGCATAGGTAGGTACAGGTCAGACACAGACCAGTCAATGACACGGGTCAGTGGCTGACAGACATAGGTAGGTACAGGTCAGACACAGACCAGTCAAAGACACGGGTCAGTGGCTGACAGACATAGGTTAGGTACAGGTCAGACACAGACCAGTCAAAGACACGGGTCAGTGGCTGACAGACATAGGTTAGGTACAGGTCAGACACAGACCAGTCAAAGACACGGGTCAGTGGCTGACAGACATAGGTTAGGTACAGGTCAGACACAGACCAGTCAAAGACACGGGTCAGTGGCTGACAGACATAGGTTAGGTACAGGTCAGACACAGACCAGTCAAAGACACGGGTCAGTGGCTGACAGACATAGGTTAGGTACAGGTCAGACACAGACCAGTCAATGACACGGGTCAGTGGCTGACAGACATAGGTTAGGTACAGGTCAGACACAGACCAGTCAAAGACACGGGTCAGTGGCTGACAGACATAGGTTAGGTACAGGTCAGACACAGACCAGTCAAAGACACGGGTCAGTGGCTGACAGACATAGGTAGGTACAGGTCAGACGCAGACCAGTCAAAGACACGGGTCAGTGGCTGACAGACATAGGTTAGGTACAGGTCAGACACAGACCAGTCAAAGACACGGGTCAGTGGCTGACAGACATAGGTTAGGTACAGGTCAGACACAGACCAGTCAATGACACGGGTCAGTGGCTGACAGACATAGGTTAGGTACAGGTCAGACACAGACCAGTCAAAGACACGGGTCAGTGGCTGACAGACAGGTTAGGTACAGGTCAGACACAGACCAGTCAAAGACACGGGTCAGTGGCTGACAGGCATAGGTAGGTACAGGTCAGACACAGACCAGTCAATGACACGGGTCAGTGGCTGACAGACATAGGTTAGGTACAGGTCAGACACAGACCAGTCAAAGACACGGGTCAGTGGCTGACAGACATAGGTAGGTACAGGTCAGACACAGACCAGTCAAAGACACGGGTCAGTGGCTGACAGGCATAGGTAGGTACAGGTCAGACACAGACCAGTCAATGACACGGGTCAGTGGCTGACAGACATAGGTTAGGTACAGGTCAGACACAGACCAGTCAAAGACACGGGTCAGTGGCTGACAGACATAGGTTAGGTACAGGTCAGACACAGACCAGTCAAAGACACGGGTCAGTGGCTGACAGACATAGGTAGGTACAGGTCAGACACAGACCAGTCAAAGACACGGGTCAGTGGCTGACAGACATAGGTAGGTACAGGTCAGACACAGACCAGTCAAAGACACGGGTCAGTGGCTGACAGACATAGGTAGGTACAGGTCAGACACAGACCAGTCAAAGACACGGGTCAGTGGCTGACAGACATAGGTTAGGTACAGGTCAGACACAGACCAGTCAAAGACACGGGTCAGTGGCTGACAGGCATAGGTAGGTACAGGTCAGACACAGACCAGTCAATGACACGGGTCAGTGGCTGACAGACATAGGTAGGTACAGGTCAGACACAGACCAGTCAATGACACGGGTCAGTGGCTGACAGACATAGGTTAGGTACAGGTCAGACACAGACCAGTCAAAGACACGGGTCAGTGGCTGACAGGCATAGGTAGGTACAGGTCAGACACAGACCAGTCAATGACACGGGTCAGTGGCTGGCAGACATAGGTTAGGTACAGGTCAGACACAGACCAGTCAAAGACACGGGTCAGTGGCTGACAGACATAGGTTAGGTACAGGTCAGACACAGACCAGTCAATGACACGGGTCAGTGGCTGACAGACATAGGGTAGGTACAGGTCAGACACAGACCAGTCAAAGACACGGGTCAGTGGCTGACAGACATAGGTAGGTACAGGTCAGACACAGACCAGTCAAAGACACGGGTCAGTGGCTGACAGGAATAGGTTAGGTACAGGTCAGACACAGACCAGTCAAAGACACGGGTCAGTGGCTGACAGACATAGGTTAGGTACAGGTCAGACACAGACCAGTCAAAGACACGGGTCAGTGGCTGACAGACATAGGTTAGGTACAGGTCAGACACAGACCAGTCAAAGACACGGGTCAGTGGCTGACAGACATAGGTAGGTACAGGTCAGACACAGACCAGTCAAAGACACGGGTCAGTGGCTGACAGACATAGGTTAGGTACAGGTCAGACACAGACCAGTCAAAGACACGGGTCAGTGGCTGACAGACATAGGTTAGGTACAGGTCAGACACAGACCAGTCAAAGACACGGGTCAGTGGCTGACAGACATAGGTTAGGTACAGGTCAGACACAGACCAGTCAAAGACACGGGTCAGTGGCTGACAGGCATAGGTTAGGTACAGGTCAGACACAGGCCAGTCAAAGACACGGGTCAGTGGCTGACAGACATAGGTTAGGTACAGGTCAGACACAGACCAGTCAAAGACACGGGTCAGTGGCTGACAGGCATAGGTAGGTACAGGTCAGACACAGACCAGTCAAAGACACGGGTCAGTGGCTGACAGACATAGGTTAGGTACAGGTCAGACACAGACCAGTCAAAGACACGGGTCAGTGGCTGACAGACATAGGGTAGGTACAGGTCAGACACAGACCAGTCAAAGACACGGGTCAGTGGCTGACAGACATAGGGTAGGTACAGGTCAGACACAGACCAGTCAAAGACACGGGTCAGTGGCTGACAGACATAGGGTAGGGTACAGGTCAGACACAGACCAGTCAAAGACACGGGTCAGTGGCTGACAGACATAGGTTAGGTACAGGTCAGACACAGACCAGTCAATGACACGGGTCAGTGGCTGACAGGCATAGGTTAGGTACAGGTCAGACACAGACCAGTCAAAGACACGGGTCAGTGGCTGACAGACATAGGTAGGTACAGGTCAGACACAGACCAGTCAAAGACACGGGTCAGTGGCTGACAGACATAGGTTAGGTACAGGTCAGACACAGACCAGTCAAAGACACGGGTCAGTGGCTGACAGACATAGGTTAGGTACAGGTCAGACACAGACCAGTCAAAGACACGGGTCAGTGGCTGACAGGCATAGGTAGGTACAGGTCAGACACAGACCAGTCAAAGACACGGGTCAGTGACTGACAGACATAGGTTAGGTATAGGTCAGACACAGACCAGTCAATGACACGGGTCAGTGGCTGACAGACATAGGTAGGTACAGGTCAGACACAGACCAGTCAAAGACACGGGTCAGTGGCTGACAGACATAGGTAGGTACAGGTCAGACACAGACCAGTCAAAGACACGGGTCAGTGGCTGACAGACATAGGTTAGGTACAGGTCAGACACAGACCAGTCAAAGACACGGGTCAGTGGCTGACAGACATAGGTTAGGTACAGGTCAGACACAGACCAGTCAAAGACACGGGTCAGTGGCTGACAGACATAGGTAGGTACAGGTCAGACACAGACCAGTCAAAGCCACGGGTCAGTGGCTGACAGACATAGGTTAGGTACAGGTCAGACACAGACCAGTCAATGACACGGGTCAGTGGCTGACAGACATAGGTAGGTACAGGTCAGACACAGACCAGTCAAAGACACGGGTCAGTGGCTGACAGACATAGGGTAGGGTACAGGTCAGACACAGACCAGTCAAAGACACGGGTCAGTGGCTGACAGACATAGGTAGGTACAGGTCAGACACAGACCAGTCAATGACACGGGTCAGTGGCTGACAGGCATAGGTTAGGTACAGGTCAGACACAGACCAGTCAAAGACACGGGTCAGTGACTGACAGACATAGGTTAGGTACAGGTCAGACACAGACCAGTCAAAGACACGGGTCAGTGACTGACAGACATAGGTTAGGTACAGGTCAGACACAGACCAGTCAAAGACACGGGTCAGTGACTGACAGACATAGGTTAGGTACAGGTCAGACACAGACCAGTCAAAGACACGGGTCAGTGACTGACAGACATAGGTTAGGTAAAGGTCAGACACAGACCAGTCAAAGACACGGGTCAGTGGCTGACAGGCATAGGTAGGTACAGGTCAGACACAGACCAGTCAAAGACACGGGTCAGTGGCTGACAGACATAGGTTAGGTACAGGTCAGACACAGACCAGTCAAAGACACGGGTCAGTGGCTGACAGACATAGGTTAGGTACAGGTCAGACACAGACCAGTCAAAGACACGGGTCAGTGGCTGACAGACATAGGTTAGGTACAGGTCAGACACAGACCAGTCAAAGACACGGGTCAGTGGCTGACAGACATAGGGTAGGTACAGGTCAGACACAGACCAGTCAAAGACACGGGTCAGTGGCTGACAGACATAGGTTAGGTACAGGTCAGACACAGACCAGTCAAAGACACGGGTCAGTGGCTGACAGACATAGGTAGGTACAGGTCAGACACAGACCAGTCAAAGACACGGGTCAGTGGCTGACAGACATAGGGTAGGGTACAGGTCAGACACAGACCAGTCAAAGACACGGGTCAGTGGCTGACAGACATAGGTTAGGTACAGGTCAGACACAGACCAGTCAAAGACACGGGTCAGTGGCTGACAGGCATAGGTAGGTACAGGTCAGACACAGACCAGTCAAAGACACGGGTCAGTGGCTGACAGGCATAGGTAGGTACAGGTCAGACACAGACCAGTCAAAGACACGGGTCAGTGGCTGACAGGCATAGGTAGGTACAGGTCAGACACAGACCAGTCAAAGACACGGGTCAGTGGCTGACAAACATAGGTTAGGTACAGGTCAGACACAGACCAGTCAAAGACACGGGTCAGTGGCTGACAGACATAGGTTAGGTAAAGGTCAGACACAGACCAGTCAAAGACACGGGTCAGTGGCTGACAGGCATAGGTAGGTACAGGTCAGACACAGACCAGTCAAAGACACGGGTCAGTGGCTGACAGACATAGGTAGGTACAGGTCAGACACAGACCAGTCAAAGACACGGGTCAGTGGCTGACAGACATAGGGTAGGGTACAGGTCAGACACAGACCAGTCAAAGACACGGGTCAGTGGCTGACAGACATAGGTTAGGTACAGGTCAGACACAGACCAGTCAAAGACACGGGTCAGTGGCTGACAGACATAGGTTAGGTACAGGTCAGACACAGACCAGTCAAAGACACGGGTCAGTGGCTGACAGACATAGGTTAGGTACAGGTCAGACACAGACCAGTCAAAGACACGGGTCAGTGGCTGACAGACATAGGTTAGGTACAGGTCAGACACAGACCAGTCAAAGACACGGGTCAGTGGCTGACAGACATAGGTTAGGTACAGGTCAGACACAGACCAGTCAAAGACACGGGTCAGTGGCTGACAGACATAGGTAGGTACAGGTCAGATACAGACCAGTCAATGACACGGGTCAGTGGCTGACAGACATAGGTTAGGTACAGGTCAGACACAGACCAGTCAAAGACACGGGTCAGTGGCTGACAGGCATAGGTAGGTACAGGTCAGACACAGACCAGTCAAAGACACGGGTCAGTGGCTGACAGACATAGGTTAGGTACAGGTCAGACACAGACCAGTCAATGACACGGGTCAGTGGCTGACAGACATAGGGTAGGGTACAGGTCAGACACAGACCAGTCAAAGACACGGGTCAGTGGCTGACAGGCATAGGTAGGTACAGGTCAGACACAGACCAGTCAAAGACACGGGTCAGTGGCTGACAGACATAGGTTAGGTACAGGTCAGACACAGACCAGTCAAAGACACGGGTCAGTGGCTGACAGGCATAGGTAGGTACAGGTCAGACACAGACCAGTCAAAGACACGGGTCAGTGGCTGACAGACATAGGTAGGTACAGGTCAGACACAGACCAGTCAAAGACACGGGTCAGTGGCTGACAGACATAGGTAGGTACAGGTCAGACACAGACCAGTCAAAGACACGGGTCAGTGGCTGACAGACATAGGGTAGGTACAGGTCAGACACAGACCAGTCAAAGACACGGGTCAGTGGCTGACAGACATAGGTAGGTACAGGTCAGACACAGACCAGTCAAAGACACGGGTCAGTGGCTGACAGACAGCCACTCGACAGACAACCACTCGTCAGGCAGGCACAAGGGGCAGCCAACATGGGGAACGGAGCTTTTATCCGTATATTTTTGCAGCGCATTGTTTCCTCAGCATTTGCATACTTAAGATATGGAAATCCACATGACTGAATACCAAACGAAAATAAGAAACAATATATCCTCGTCTGACAAGGCAAGATAGCCGATGCCATATTCAGGAATTGAATATCAGTGGCTGAGGAATACATGCCAGCTTAGAGATTAGACAAGGTCCAAGGAGAATTTCAAGGTCAACAGTCTGATATGGGAAGTCAGAAAAGTCTCCAATGTTACAGGTCTCCTGAGTATAGGAGGCGAGAGGCGAGGAAAACAACCGGGTAGGTCACTATAACCGAACAAGTTTTATTGAGATAATACACACTCGAGAGGCGGATTTTACAACATCGATCCGAGAATGGACAACACTGACAACAATAAACCAGCCAGCCAGAATTGAGGATAATCAGTTGAAGCATTCCCCACTTGAGAACAGCGATTGACGTCAATCGCTACGCCACGTGGGCTAATACCTTGTTGTCCGGCACGAGTGTGTGTAGCCAGGTGTGTTGTGTCTCGGGTCGAGCCGTGTCGGACTGATCCAGTGCAGCTCGGTCCGATACCGACCCACAGGTAACAGCCGGGTACAGCGTGTCCGTATGTCACATGTGTCAGCGTCAGTGTCAGTCAGTGTCAGTGTCAGTCAGTGTGTGTCGTGTCAGTGTGTCAGTATGTCAATATGTCAATATGTCAATGTGTCAGTGTCTGTATCAGAGTGTCAGTATCAGAGTGTCAGTATCAGAGTGTCAGTATCAGAGTGTCAGTATCAGAGTATCAGTATCAGAGTGTCAGTATCAGAGTGTCAGTATCAGAGTGTCAGTATCAGAGTGTCAGTATCAGAGTGTCAGTATCAGAGTGTCAGAATCAGAGTGTCAGTATCAGAGTGTCAGTATCAGAGTGTCAGTATCAGAGTGTCAGTATCAGAGTGTCAGTATCAGAGTGCCAGTATCAGAGTGCCAGTATCAGAGTGCCAGTATCAGAGTGTCAGTATCAGAGTGTCAGTATCAGAGTGTCAGTATCAGAGTGTCAGTATCAGAGTGTCAGTATCAGAGTGTCAGTATCAGAGTGTCAGTATCAGAGTGTCAGTATCAGAGTGTCAGTATCAGAGTGTCAGTATCAGAGTGTCAGTATCAGAGTGTCAGTATCAGAGTGTCAGTATCAGAGTGTCAGTATCAGAGTGTCAGTATCAGAGTGTCAGTATCAGAGTGTCAGTATCAGAGTGTCAGTATCAGAGTGTCAGTATCAGAGTGTCAGTATCAGAGTGTCAGTATCAGAGTGTCAGTATCAGAGTGTCAGTATCAGAGTGTCAGTATCAGAGTGTCAGTATCAGAGTGTCAGTATCAGAGTGTCAGTATCAGAGTGTCAGTATCAGAGTGTCAGTATCAGAGTGTCAGTGTCAGTGTCAGTGTGTCAGTGTCAGTGTGTCAGTGTCAGTATGTCAGTGAGTCAGTGTGTCAGTGTCAGTGTGTCTGTGTCAGTGTGTCAGTGTCAGTGTCAGTGTCAGTGTGTCAGTGTCAGTGTGTCAGTGTCAGTGTCAGTGTCAGTGTGTCAGCGTCAGTGTGTCAGTGTCAGTGTGTCAGTGTCAGTGTGTCAGTGTCAGTGTGTCAGTATCAGAGTGTCAGTATCAGAGTGGCAACATCAGAGTGTCAGTATGTCAGTGTGCCAGTGTCAGTGTGTCGGAGTCAGTGTGTCAGTGTCAGTATGTCAGTGAGTCAGTGTGTCAGTGTCAGTGTGTCAGTGTCAGTGTGTCAGTGTCAGTGTGTCAGTATCAGAGTGTCAGTATCAGAGTGGCAACATCAGTGTCAGTATGTCAGTGTGTCAGTGTGTCAGTGTGTCAGTGTGTCGGAGTCAGTGTGTCAGTGTCAGTGTGTCAGTGTCAGTGTGTCAGTGTCAGTGTGTCAGTGTCAGTGTCAGTATGTCAGTGAGTCAGTGAGTCAGTGAGTCAGTGAGTCAGTGTCAGTGTGTCAGTGTCAGTGTCAGTATTAGTGTGTCAGTATCAACATCAGTATGTCAGTGTGTCAGTGTGAGTGTGTCAGTGTCCGTGTCAGTGCAGCGTACCTCGGTCCGATGGGGGCCCACAGCGAACACAATCTGTGCCGTGAGGCCCAGCTCCTCGATACGCGTGACCACACTGCGGTCCAGCCGCAGCTCGGCGCACTGGTCCGCCGACGACTCAAAGTCCTCCGTGCGCAGCTCCTCCACCCGCTTCAGCCGGCCTGCGGGACACAGGTCATACGGAGAGGTCAGAGGTCAGACACCACCTGGCAGCACACGGTTCACACAAACAGGTCAGGGGTTCAGGTAGCGGTCACAGTTGAGACGGAGGTCAGCCGCAGCCAATGGTCAGAAGTCATGCTGAGGTCAGACAGATGTTAAACGAAGGTTAGCCAGCGGGCAGACGGAGGCCAGACAATGGTCAGACAGAGGTCAGACCGAGCAGAGGTCAGACAGAGGTCAGACAGGAAGTAGACGGATGTCCGCAAGCCGTCTCAGACAGGGGTCAGCTATGCTAAAAAGGTCATACATGTACCGGGTCCACTGCAGGGACCTGTCGGTAGAACAATGAAAACGATTACCAGCCCCCCCCCCCCCCCCAGCAACTCAAGCTGTGTGCCATAAATTCAGATATTGCAAATCTAAGCTTCGAAAATAACCACAAGTCTGCTTCTGACATTTAACAGGCCTTTAAAAGCATGCGGTTTCGTAGTCAACTGTTAGTTTACGAGGCCTGCGCTTTAGAAGGATAAAGGATCGGTAAGCGGCATCGAGCCGGGGAACGCAATGTGGCAACTAAAACGTTCACGAGCCAAACATACACTGCACGGCGAGGACAATTCCACGAATAAAGACCAGTCAATACAATAAACAAACACCAGCTTATGCTTATCAAAACAGCAACTGCATTCTGGCACATCCCCCGCAAAGGCATGCACTCAATGCCTGCCCCTGGAGCACCCCCTCACTCCACCCCACGCCATCCCGGCCCCGGCCCCGCCACGCCCGCCCCCGCCCCCGCCAGCGGCCCAGACGGCGTGACGCCGCCGGAGGCGCGCTGTATCCGGGTCGAAGGTCAGACACAGCCGTACTGAGCTGACCCGGCGCCGACGTGGCCACGTGGGGTGGTCTACTGGTGTCCGGCACTACTGGCAGCTCAGCCTGACGGGGTGGGGTGCAGCGACAGCACGGCAACTGGCGCCGACGTGGCCACGTGGGGTGGTCTACTGGTGTCCGGCACTACTGGCAGCTCAGCCTGACGGGGTGGGGTGCAGCGACAGCACGGCAACTGGCGCCGACGTGGCCACGTGGGGTGGTCTACTGGTGTCCGGCACTACTGGCAGCTCAGCCTGACGGGGTGGGGTGCAGCGACAGCACGGCAACTGGCGCCGACGTGGCCACGTGGGGTGGTCTACTGGTGGCCGGCACTACTGGCAGCTCAGCCTGACGGGGTGGGGTGCAGCGACAGCACGGCAACTGGCGCCGACGTGGCCACGTGGGGTGGTCTACTGGTGTCTGGTGTCCGGCACTACTGGCAGCTCAGCCTGACGGGGTGGGGTGCAGCGACAGCACGGCAACTGGCGCAAACGTGGCCACGTAGACATCGGGATGCCCTATTCAACTAGTGTCCACCTGGGTTGCTTTATGCACTTTATGCTTATTGCAGATCTTAGCTCCCAAAGCAATGACTTTGATGTGATAGATTGGAATGTTCTCTACAGCTCATACTTCGGTCTTCTTCATACATGGAAAGGGTAAACCGCAGGCTCATGTCAAAGTAAGGAATGCTAGCGGCCACCTGAGCCACCCTCCCATTGGTCGAGCGCCTGATATACGAAAAGCGGCCACCTGAGCCACTCTCCCATTGGTCGAGCGCCTGGTATACGAAAAGCGGCCACCTGAGCCACTCCCATTGGTCGAACGCCTGGTATACGAAAAGCGGCCACCTGAGCCACTCTCCCATTGGTCGAGCGCCTGGTATACGAAAAGCGGCCACCTGAGCCACTCTCCCATTGGTGGAACGCCTGGTATACGAAAAGCGGCCACCTGAGCCACCCTCCCATTGGTCGAACGCCTGGTATACGAAAAACGGCCACCTGAGCCACTCTCCCATTGGTCGAGCGCCTGGTATACGAAAAGCGGCCACCTGAGCCACTCTCCCATTGGTGGAACGCCTGGTGTACGAAAAGCGGCCACCTGAGCCACCCTCCCATTGGTCGAACGCCTGGTATACGAAAAGCGGCCACCTGAGCCACTCTCCCATTGGTCGAGCGCCTGGTATACGAAAAGCGGCCACCTGAGCCACTCTCCCATTGGTCGAGCGCCTGGTATACGAAAAGCGGCCACCTGAGCCACTCTCCCATTGGTGGAACGCCTGGTATACGAAAAGCGGCCACCTGAGCCACTCTCCCATTGGTCGAGCGCCTGGTATACGAAAAGCGGCCACCTGAGCCACTCTCCCATTGGTCGAGCGCCTGGTATCAGACAAACCAACATGGCCGATATAACGGCTCTCAAAATGCGTTTTTATTGCCGTGAACCGCGACGTAACTAGACTGAAGTGGCCAAAGTATGGAGATAGCAGGGACCCTCCCGAGGCCCTATCTGGGACCTTCCCCGCCCCTGTCTGTACCTCGTATCGCGAACACTCACCGTCTGCCAACTCGATGATTGACCCGAAGCGGAAGTGCTCGGGCGGCACGTAGTGGTCATTGTTGACGACTGACGGCATCTCGGTCTTGGCACGCCCGGTGGCGGGGGCGGCAGCGGGGGCAGCGGGGGCGGGGGCGGGGGCGGCCGGCCGCTCGCGGCTCGCCTTGACGCGCGCCCGCTTGGCTGGCGGCGGCTGCTCGTTGGCCGGCTCAGTGGCGAGCATGCGTGGCCGCGGCGGCTCCTCGGCGCTGGGCCCGCGCCTCCCGCTGTACTGATACCCAGCGGCCAGCGCCGGCGCCGCGGCCTGGGCGGCGGCGGCGGCGGCGGGGGCGGGGGCGGGGGCGGGGGCGGCCGAGCGTGGCGGCGTGCAGGCCGCCGGGTACGCCGCCCGACTCACTTCTCCAGTAGCAGCCGGCGGCGCGGGCGGCGGAGGGAACACGCTGCCCACGTGCGCCGGGTAGTGGGCCGGCACCCTCAGCACGCCGTCCTTCCCAGCCGGCGCGCCGCCCGCTCCGAAGCCGCGCGCCTCCTCCGCCAGCGGCCGGAACGACGGTAGCGCCGCTCTGGCGGCCGCCGGTGGCGCCACCACCGGCTCCTTGCCGGGCGCCGGACGGAAACTGAGCGGGTAGAGCGGGCGCGGCTCGGCGGCGGGCAGCGGCGGTCGCGCGGTCGCCGCCGGGTACGCAGGGTAGGCGAAGCTCGGGTAGACGGCGTGCGAGCTGGCCGGGTAGCCGAGGTGCAGCAGAGAGCCAGCGACGCCAGCGTGGTAGGACGGGTAGAGCGCGGAGGGCTCGGCGGCGGCGGGCGGCGGCGGGGGCTTAAGCACGTCGCGACCAGCGCTCATCAAGCAGCCGAACGGAGGAGCGAAGAGCGGCGGGAACGGCGGCGGCAGGCGCGGCTCACCGGCCGCCAGCGGCGCCGACAGCAGCATGGCGGCACCTGCAGACAAACCGAGAGAGACAGGGCACAGGTCAGTCACAGCACGGCGTACCAACCCAGAGCACACAGCACAGCGGCATATGGTAACGAGAGAGACGGGACGAGACGGGCCAGTTGTCCCAGGTCACACCGGCTCACTTTACAGCACGACACACACAGCAACAGACGCCACTGACCTTCAGCACGCCGCACGACATGTAGCAGCACAGCTCACAGACGTGTATAACACGTGACTGGCACGTATAACATATAATAACACGTCACGGGCACGTATAACACGTGACTGGCACGTATAACATATAATAACACGTCACGGGCACGTATAACATATAACACGTCACGGGCACGTATAACACGTGACTGGCACGTATAACATATAACACGTCACGGGCACGTATAACACGTGACTGGCACGTATACCATATAACACGTCACGGGCACGTATAACACGTGACGAGATACACCGCAATACACACACACACATACCCAGACGATGGAACTGGCCAACTTCTCAGGAAGGACGCCGTCGGACACAAACTCACACTAGTCACAGATGCACGACCACAGACCATGTGACCATGTCCACACCACTGCCGCACCATCCACACCACCGCCGCACTGCCACAGAGAGCCCCAGCACCGCCTGCAGGGCACCACTGGGTCTGCAGTACGCGGTCGTCCGGCTGGTGTTTACACCGTCGTCGCATTAACATCGTGCTCCTCCTCCTGCACAGAGCCGGCGGACCACTGCAGCCACTGCAGCCACTACTGCAGCTGCAGCCCCGGGCTCCGTCTGGCTGCCGTCTGCCGTTTCTGGATCAATGCGTCTGGACTCTGGGGGCGGCGGCGAGCCAGCCAGCCCGGCAACCTACCTACCTGCCGCCGCCGCCCGGCATCGCCGCCGGCGTTCAGGGAACCCCGTGCAGCAGTGGCTTGGCGGCGGCGGCGGCGGCGCTCAGAGACAGATCGATCTCGGCCGGCGGCGGCAGCGGTGACGCGCCGTCTGAATCGACGCTCAAACACGCGCGCGCCGACCCAGAACAGCCGGGAAACGGTCCGGAATTGGCCGAAAGCTGACAGATAATGATTCGAGTTGATCAAGGTCAGACCCAGCCCCAGGACTGACCTGGAGTCAAATAAACAGACGAAGCATCACTCGAGAACGGGCAGAGATGATCGCAACATCTATTGAGAGCCGACCGAAAACTGACCGAAAATTAACCGCAAAACCGCTCTCGAAAGCCTCAAGAAAAACCAGCCAGGAATCAAGCGAGACGAGACCGAGGATAAGACCGGGAGGCGAGAACCGTGCTACGGTTACCCAGAGGGTAGGGCAAGAGCACGGTCCCACTTGCCAACAGCCTCGCCACCGTCCAGTGGACAGCCAGCATACTGCCAAGGTGGTCATGTGCAGCATCGCGGGAGGAGCCGCCGGGGACCGACGCGACGGTGGTGACACGGGCAGACGGTTTGCTCCAGCGCGCCGGGGAACCACGCGACGGTGGCGACACGGACAGACGGTCTGCTCCAGCGCGCCGGGGAACCACGCGACGGTGGTGACACGGACAGACGGTCTGCTCCAGCGCGCCGGGGAACCACGCGGCGGTGATGACACGGGCAGACGGTCTGCTCCAGTGCGCCGGGAACCCCGCGGCGGTGGTGACACGGGCAGACGGTTTGCTCCAGCGCGCCGGGGAACCACGCGACGGTGGTGACACGGACAGACAGTCTGCTCCAGCGCGCCGGGGAACCACGCGGCGGTGGTGACACGGACAGACGGTCTGGTCTGCTCCAGCGCCTCGGCGGCGTCGCACGGCAAGACAAGATAATCCAGTGAGCAGGCGTCAGCAGGCGTCAGCCGCAGACGGCGCTGGTGGATGCCTCCATAGGGCAGCTTTTAACACCATGTGCCCGAGCCAGATAGTGATACCCTGGTACTTTTAACGCGGTATGGTCGTTGCCATAGTGATGCCAAGATATGTGCGGGGGTGCCCGGGGGTGCCCGGGGGTGTCCAGGATCCAGGAGTGACTGTCTCGTCTCGGGGTGTCCGGCGATGTCCGTAGTGTCGAGTGGTGGTACCGAGATGAAGATATGTCCCTGAATGTGCTGCATTTGCGTGTATGTGCTATATAAGTTGTCGTAATCCGAATACGAGGAATCGAAATGTCATGGATATCTTTGTGATTAAGAAGCTACAGTGACTCAATGATGCCAGTGCATTTCCAGACGTAAAAAAACGTCGCCTGCACCAGTCAGAATGCCGCAATAGAAGAATAACAAACTGTCGGTCACCAAGCCACTGGCAGAATAACAAACTGTCGGTCACCAAGCCACTGGCAATGTCCAGGCCGGTCGGAACACCGGCGTTCGCAATCGATCGAGGATGTCGTCAGCGTCTAACATCGGCCGGCTGAACAAGAAGCCCAGCCTGTCTTAATCCGCCTTCAGCACTATGAGCACACACATAGATCCGGCACTTCCTACACAACGAATGGCCGATAACGCCATATACACCCTCTGATACCACTTAGCACACCGCTCAAGGACGCGTGCTACTCACGTGAGTCATAGAGGATCAGATCATATCAGTCATAGAGGATCAGATCAGATCAGTCATAGCTGATCAGATCAGATCAGTCATAGCTGATCAGATCAGATCAGTCATAGAGGATCAGATCAGATCAGTCATAGAGGATCAGCATTCAGATCAGTCATAGAGGATCAGATCAGATCAGTCAGAGGATCAGATCAGATCAGTCATAGAGGATCAGATCAGATCAGATCAGTATATAGGATCAGATCAGATCAGTCAGAGGATCAGATCAGATCAGTCATAGAGGATCAGATCAGATCAGTCATAGAGGATCAGATCAGATCAGTCAGGAGATCAGATCAGATCAGATCATAGAGGATCAGATCAGATCAGTCATAGCTGATCAAATCAGATCAGACCAGTCATAGAGTCATAAGCGAGTCTGTGCCGCTCGCTCATTGGCCAGGCGCACGCTAGAGAGGAAATCGCATTGGGGTGGGGAGGGGGGGGGGCGGGGTACTGCGTAGCGTATACTCTAGCCAGAGGTCAACTGAGCACATGACATTAGCTGACCTGATCGAAGTACACAGCTGGCCAGCGAGTTTTCCCAGGCCGGCCCGCTGCCTGCCGAGCCACCACACGGCATACACCACACATCGCACAGCACCAGTTCTTGGAGCATCAGGCGGGCCAGGCCGACCTGTCCTGCCCCCTCTACACACCCAACAGAGCACAGCACCAGTTCTCGGGCATCAGGCGGGCCAGGCCCGACCTGTCCTGCCCCTCTACACACCCAACAGAGCACAGCACCAGTTTCTCGGCATCAGGCGGCCCAGGCCGACCTGTCCTGCCCCCGTACACACCCAACAGAGCACAGCACCAGTTCTCGGCACCAGACGGGGCCAGGCCGACCTGTCCTGCCCACGACTACACCCAACAGGAGCACAGCACCAGTTTCTGGGCACCAGACGGGCCAGGCCGACCTGTCCTGCCCCCGCTACACACCCAACAGAGCACAGCACAGTTCTGGGCACCAGACGGGCCCAGGCCGACCTGTCCTGCCCCTCTACACACCCAACAGAGCACAGCACCAGTTCTCGGGCATCAGGCGGGGCCCAGGCCGACCTGTCCTGCCCCTCTACACACCCAAACAGAGCACAGCACCAGTTCTCGGCACCAGACGGGCAGGCCGACCTGTCCCTGCCCCTCTACACACCCAACAGAGCACAGCACCAGTTCTCGGCACCAGACGGGCCAGGGCCGACCTGTCCTGCCCCGGCTACAGCACCCAACAGAGCACAGCAACAGTTCTGGGCACCAGACGGGCCAGGCCGACCTGTCCTGCCCCGCTACACACCCAACAGGAGCACAAGCACCAGTTCTGGGCACCAGACGGGCCAGGCCGACCATGTCCTGCCCCGCTACACACCCAACAGAGCACAGCACCAGTTCTGGGCACCAGAAGGGCCAGGTCTCGACTTAATCCACAAGCTCAGCACCGCCCGTCTGTTTGTCAGTTCCACCACTCAGCCGTCTCGGGCTGGTCCCAGCTGCGTCTGTCACCACTGACAGACCCCTGTCACCACTGACAAGTGCCTCTGTCACCAACTGCCAGGTTGTCCTGCCACCACTGACCAGGCCCCTGTCACCACTTGACAGACCCCCTGTCACCCACTGAGACAGGCCCCTGTCACCACTGACAGGTGCCCTGTCACCACTGACAGGCCCATGTCACCACTGCCAGGCCCCTGTCACCACTGACAGACCCATGTCACCACTGACAGGTGCCCTGGCACCACTGCCAGGTGCCCTGTCACCACTGACAGGCCCCCTGTCACCACTGGCAGACCCCCTGTCACCACTGACAGACCCCTGTCACCACTGGACAGACCCCCTGTCACCACTGACAGACCCCTGTCACCACTGACAGGGGCCCCTGTCACCACTGACAGGTGCCCTGTCACCACTGACAGGGTGCCCTGTCACACCACTGACAGGCCCATGTCACCACTGACAGGTGCCCTGGCACCACTGACAGGCCCCTGGCACCCACTGACAGGCCCCTGTCACCACTGACAGGCCCCTGTCACCACTGACAGGCCCCATGCCACCACTGACAGGTGCCCTGTCACCACTGACAGGTGCCCTGTCACCACTGACAGGCCCCCTGTCACCACTGACAGACCCCTTGTCACCACTGCCAAGTGCCCTGTCACCACTGCCCCTCTGTCACCACTGACAGGCCCCTGCACCCACTGACAGCCCCATGTCACCACTGACAGACCCATGTCACCAACTGACAGGTGCCCCTGGCACCACTGACAGGCCCCCTGGCACCACTGACAGGCCCCTGTCACCACTGACAGGCCCCTGTCACCACTGACAGGCCCCTGTCACCACTGCCAGGTTGCCCCTGTCACCACTGACAGGCCCCTGTCACCACTGACATACCCCTGTCACCACTGGTCAGGGTGCCCTGTCACCACTGCCAGGCCCCTGTCACCACTGACAGACCCCTGTCACCACTGCAGGTGCCCTGTCATCCCACTGCCAGGTGCCCTGTCACCACTGCCAGGTGCCCTGTCACCACTGACAGACCACTGTCACCACTGCCAGGTGCCCTGTCACCACACTGCAGGTGCCCCTGTCACCACTTGACAGGGCCCCTGTCACCACTGACAGTGTGACATGTTAACCCATTAATGGCCACCACTCACCACATGCAGGGAGTGTTGTTATGGAATATTATGTAGTGTCATCTTCTGCCTGACAACTTCCCATCCTACGTGACCAATATTATTATTTCATTATTAAGCCTAGTATGTTTTGCATCCCATTGCTGCATTTGCAACAGTAATTCTTTTTTGTGCGAATGCAATCGGTTTACGTGCCAATATAATGGCAGCTGCCACGAATGTCTCAGACATACCATTCGCTGCGCTTGGCATATTCACCCTGCAAATGATGCGCCTTGGAGTATGAAAAGTACCCGGATGCAGTTATCTACAACAGACGTGCACCATCCACCCACGCCGTGTCCGTCGTGACGGCTGCACCGCAGCGGAGCTGGCAAAAAACACGCCCAAGTAAGCATACCGGGGCGACAATCATGAGACTGCAGGTGTCTGTTGAACAAGCACGGTTTAAGCCGCCAGTGATTCACCACATAGATCGACGGTGAGCAAACGTACGCTGCATTGTGGTGGCTATTACGTGGTCATGACGGGGCGTCCTTCGCGAGATGACCTTCTGACAACGGGCCTGTTTCGGTTCAGGCAGTCCCCCTCGTGTGCACAGTAACAGCCTGACAAAGTAGACACTGCGGCGGCACGCGGCGAGACGAGCTAAACCGCATCCCGGTACAGGGCAACGGCCGGCCTTCAGACGGACTGAGACGATATGGCCAACGCCAACTGGCACGTCACAGGCTACTACCTACGACAGAGTTATGGAGGCAGACACCTACGGCAGAGTTATGGTCGATTATCGTTTACGACTACAGCTGTCACGTACCCACATTATTATGCGGGGCGTCGACTCACGGCGACAGCCGAACGAGTCATGACGCAAATCAGTCATGGCGCAAATCAGTCATGACGCAAATCAGTCATGGCGCAAATCAGTCATGACGCAAATCAGTCATGCGCAAATCAGTCATGACGCAAATCAGTCATGACGCAAATCAGTCATGACACAAATCAGTCATGGCGCAAAATCAGTCATGACGCAATCATTCATGACGCCAAATAAGTCATGGCGCTAATCAGTCGCCAACAAGTTCCATCACCCTAAGGCGGACAGTCAAGGCGGGTTAAGGCAAGTTTAAGGCGGACATATTTAAGGCCGGAGAGTCAGCAGCCCCAGTGACAACATCCAAGTAACGCCCCTTCACCCATGCCATCGGCCATCCAGCCAGCCATCATCACAAGCCGTCCGTTTGAAATGATCGCCCCGCAGCCCGGAGGCGGGCGGGTCGTGTCACGTGTCAGTCGGGAGGAGGAGGGAGGGAGGGAGGGAGGGAGGGAGGGAGGAGGGAGGGAGGGAGGAGGGAGGAGGGGAGAGGAGGAGGGAAGAGGGAGGAGGGAGGAGGGAGGAGGGGAGGGAGGAGGGGGAGGGAGGAGGGAGGAGGGAGGAGGGAGGAGGGAGGAGGGAGGGAGGAAGGGGAGGGAGGACGGGAGGGAGGACGGGGAGGAAGGGGAGGAGCGGGGAGGAGGGAGGAGGAGGAGGGACGGAGGGACGGAGGGACGAGGGAAGAGGAGGAGAGAGGAGAAGGAGGGAGGAGGGGGAGAGAGGGAGGGGAGGAGGGAGAGGGATGAGGGATGAGGGATGAGGGAGGAGGAGGAGGGAGGAGGGAGGAGGGAGTGAGGGAGGGAGGAGGAGGAGGGAGGAGGAGGAAGGGAGGGAGGGAGGAGGGAGGAGGGAAGGAGGGAGGAGGGAGGAGGGAGGAGGAGGAGGGAGTGGAGGAGGAGGAGGGAGGAGGGAGGGACGGGAGACCGGTCAGCGCCGTCCTCGGCCGCCCTTGGTTGGCTCAGGCAGCAGATGGCCGCTCCTGCACACAGCTCCTCGGTAATCCGCGAAGGAATGCACTCGGGGCGAGCGTGCACGCCACGCCAGGCCAGACCAGACCAGGCCGAGGCACGGCGCGGTCAGAACCGGCTAAGCACGCCACGCTACACCAGCCCGCGGCGAGGCGCGGCCCGACTTCGGAGCCAAATCGCCGACTCCTTGGCGATGTCCTGTCGCTAGAGATGATACTAAATGGCCACGACTACCAGAGGACCTACCTCTGTAACGGTCCCTGATTTTTTTTTGTATAGCTTCGGCTAATAATAGCAAACCAGTTTGTGCATCTCGAGGGGGACCCTCTCAGACGAACTAAAATAATCAGCGTTAGATAAAACTAATTTGCGTGCTGTTTTAAAAGAACGAAAATTCATGAGCTGTTGGATAAAAATAGTTAACCGTGGTTTAAGAAAAGCACGTTTGCCCATGTTTATCATGTTATCATGTTAGGTTTGCCATGGCGTTGTCCCTACAAATCAGTGGTCGTAACTGGTCGTCACGACTTCGGTGGGCCCCTGGCTGCCCTCTGCGTCCCCCTGTTTGGCAACGAACAGCTGCCAGGTTCGGCAGCAGGGGCCGCCACGCCTGCCTGCAACGCGCCGCCCCGGAGGCCGTCACGGCCGGCCTACCGCGTCACGCGCGTCACGCTGCCCCGCGACGCACCGTGACGCTGCACCAGCCGCCGCCGCTGCCCAGTAATTGGCCGGAGGAGCGTCACCACATCATCACGTCATCGAGTGACGTCAGAGCTCGGTTACTGAGCCGCCACGCACGGCTGGATACCGTGTGCGCTGCGATGGGACTGGTGGGGGCAGGTGGGGACCGGCACCCGGCTCCGACCCAGTTTTGGTTTGTGATGTGAAGCGCGACGATACTGCGTGAGCCATCAGCACAGGTGTCCGACACATGGCCGGGGCACAGGATCCACAGGTAATGACGATTTATAGGCATAGCCTGATCCATTGTGCTGAACCCGAAAGCAACTTTGTTAGATTCGGACACTCGGATGCACACGGATCATAGCATCCCTCGGTGGCGTCGTTCTGCCAGTTTTTATCAGGTCAGGAGCGAACCAGAGGTGTCTTTCGCAACTTATGGTGGGCCAATACAGCAGAAGGTCGCCTCAGACCGTCAGAGCACATCTAGTGGCAATAGACGGACTATTCAGTCCAAACGTTGCCCGACACAGCAGCAGGCAGTAACCACGCTGATCTGAATACGAGGGCGGGCTATTTGGGATCGGCCTGGAGCTCACGGACGTTACATTTGTGTCATGATGTTCCCGATATGTGACACTGAAAGCTGAGTAGGATTTGTTGTCAATCACGCTACTTCTCACTTTGGAAAGGTTCGATTGGGTTTCAGAATATGGCACAGCCACAAAAGAGACACCATAATTCCGTTTCCCCTTGGGTACTTATGGTGAATCCGCATTGGTATTTTTAGCTTCAAAGTAACCTACTATTAGTTGTATTGGAACTGGAAGCCATACGGAAATGAATATGTTCCCATTGTGAAGTGCCAAAGAACGGTCTCCATCCGAAATGATAACTTCACATTCAACCCACGGTTTTGTATAATCACCACTTGACCTCCCATCAAGACTTTCCACATCCAGCTTTCTACTTTGTCTTGACAGGTTGTCCACTGACAACAGTGATAAATTCAGCATATTTGGTGTTCATGTGGCACGGCTGGCTGGCCGCAGGATCATAAGCCAGCAGCTTCTAACTTCCAAGAACAAATGGTCAAAACAATATTTAAAGGCATGTTTCCATAAATCCACCACACACCACACGCTATCCGCTCCGCCTGTCCACAAACCCAATACAAACGTCGTTATTTAACCATATATCAGACGTCGCCTCCACACGTGTTGCATTTTCAGAATCCATAACCAATGGTAAACAAGCAAACAGCCTAGCAGAGTTCTGAGTCAGTCACATAGGTCAATGTTCATTGTCCATACCCTATTGCGATTTTAAATGAAATGCACATTTGTTAGCAGTTGCGGCGGAAGGTATTTTCGGATGGGGGGGGGGGGCAAAGAAACCCAGGGGGCACCATCGGCCAAAGGGCCCCCTCCCCCCCAAACAAAATGGCGCGAAATGGAATCTCCTCGGATTTAGGCCTCTATATTTTGCAGGGGCCCCTAAATAGTCGCAAAAAAAACGTCCAACAGGCCCATGTTGAAAATATCAGGCCTTCCGCCCCCCTCAGGCCCTACCGGAGGGCCACCTCAGGCCGACTGAAGGCCTTCTGGCGGCCTAAGATAGCCCCTCAGCTGACTGGGGGAACCTCGGAGACCCTCGGTCATTTTTTTCGGTCAAAAATGTAAAAATTGAACTAACTTCTTGGAGGGGCTCCTCTTACAATTGTATGGGGGGGCAAAATCATTTGTTTGACCCCCCTCCCCAATTTCCTTGAGTAAGGGGCAGCTGCCCCCCCCCCCCCCTCTTCCGCCGACCCGTTTGCTAGCCATTATCCGCAGACTAGCAGTTCGTTCATGCAAAACAAACATCAATGAACGTTTTAAATAAGTGCAAATCATTTCATTGCTCACTAATCGTGAGATAGTGTGATAGTGTAGTGACATTATTTAAAAGATCGCAGAATGTTTTCTGCTATTGCCCTAAAGCCTACCGGGCACAGTTGAACAGCATTTTCAGTGGGATATACCCAACACATTGACACAGCAACTCTTGTGCTCATAAAAACAATGACAACAAAACAACTGTGAATAGCCATCGGCTTATTTGCAATTTACTAAGGTCATGCGGCTCCCGTTACTGACAAAAATTGGTGTGCGCCAACCTGCTAACGTGATGCAATCCAAAATCGACTTCCAAACAATACATTCAAATCCAAACAATAGATTAACTAACCATAGATCCGTTACGAGTGATAAGCCGTAACTGCTGCTCATCTGGATGACGAACAGTGGAGCAAACGGCGACAGAGATGTCTTACCCACATCAATTCACATGCAGGATTAAAGCCTTCGATTTTCCGCCGTGATGGCCCCCGGGCATGCAAACGGTTGTCCGTGTGAGCATTACACATCAGATAGCCGCACCAAAACCACTCCACCATCCGCACCCCGGCAATAACTCGGCATAATGAGACGACACTGGCTGTGTAGCATCTATGCATGACTGCTCGTACCGCTACACGTCACATCTCCTCGCAGTGTGTCCGGACTCTCCACACACGGCAGGCGGCGTCACGTGAACGTCGGGGGTGTCACCGGCCGGTACCGGACAGGGGCCGGGCATCGCCACCGGCCGCGGTCACAAGAAGCCCAGCGGTCCTGTGTAACGGTCAACTGGGGTGGATCCAGGTGGCCGTCGGGGCCTATGCCCCCCCCGCCCCCCCCCCCCCCACCCCCCCCCAAAAAAAAACACGACTGAATTCAGCACAAAAATTGACGCATTTCCTGGCTTTAAAGGAATAGTTCTACCTTTAGCAATGGGGGTTTGAACTGATATAGCAGATTTGTAGAGCAGATCGAAAAACGGGTTGTGTGAAACATGATTGCAATCCAAATCGACTTCCAAACAATAGATTCAAATCCCAAACAATAGATTAACTAACAATAGATCCGTTACGAGTGATAAGCCGTAACTCCTGCTCATCTGGATGACGACTAGTGGAGCAAACCGT
This sequence comes from Chirona hameri, assembly GCA_036785665.1. Taxonomy (NCBI): domain Eukaryota; kingdom Metazoa; phylum Arthropoda; class Thecostraca; order Balanomorpha; family Balanidae; genus Chirona; species Chirona hameri. Next base: position 600 of record JAXIVJ010012072.1, on the reverse strand, counting down.
GACAGAGATTTATATTACCCACATCAATTCACATGCATTAGAGGATATCCAATTACCTCCCTACGTTAAGTAATTTCGACACAGGACTAGTGAGACCGGTTTCGTGCCCGCTGTTCCGGGCCAGGATCGGGACACGAAACTTCGCCGAGCGGCGGTAGGTACACTCTCTGGCACGTAGTCTCTGATCTCGACGCCTCGTTAATATCCGCTCAGCCGCCGGGCGGCCCCTTGTCAGAGACTGTACTTGGCGTCAGGCGGAGCCAGAACGCCAGCTGCTGTCGTACGATTTCTCATGAAATACAAAGAGGAAACTTACTTCTTTCTCCACATATATCCATCAGTTGTCCAAACCAAGTTTTAATTCGTAATTTTTGAGCTCAAGATGCAACCATATAATTGAATTTCAAGACAACTTTCAAAGTGACCTATTCCCTTTAATTAAAATCTGGGCAGCTTTCCAAACGAAACCTGGGTTCAGTGGGCTCTTGAAGCTGAAGGATGTGAAATCCGATGATTTTTGTATTTTGTTCACAGGTTATGAGATTTGAAACCCCCTCCAAATCAGCTTTCTGCCGTTTTGGAACCGCCAGAGGCGGTCAC